>PVJL010006031.1:0-98401 GCA_004026885.1 Lyroderma lyra | reverse complement strand
AAAAAAAAAAAAAAAAAAAAAAAACAAAAAAAAACAAAAAAAAAAAGAAAGGCCTAGACTGAGCCGAACTGCAGGAGCCGTACTTCCTAAATGAAGATCCTTCCACTGAAAGAAACACAAAGTTTAAGAGAGAACTTCACAAGTTCTTAGCACCATATAACCAAATTCATCAAGATCTCAGCTAAAAGCAAGCAATCTAAAACAACAGACTTTTTGCAAAAAGCACAGAATAGAAGTCAAGATGATGCTGAAGGAAGCTCAGAGGACGAAGGCATCTTGTCACCAAGAAAACGCCCTCGGTTCATGGTGCTTAGTGGAGAAAACATGGTTTAATACATATTAGTATGTTATAGTTTTAGTGAAAATTGCTTTAATAAAGATATTTCTCTTAATTATAAAACTGTAATAGTATATATTTTTTTAAGCTTTTGGAATCTAACCCCATTTTTTTGTGCTACTTCTTTGTATAACACAGATTCACATAACACAGCATTTTAGGGACCTGACAGCCTATTACGTGGGAGTTACCTGTACTCATGTATAAAACCCGGTATTGTCATCTACTCAGAATAGTCTCTATGTCCTGTTCCACTTTCTGGCTAGGAAACACCAGTTCTGGGTCTGTAGCTAAGGAGGACACATGACCTATAAACTCTTCAATCCGGCACTATACCTGCGAAGGAGGCGGGAAACAGAGCTCAAGAAATTCTTCAGTGCAGTAGGGTAATAGCATCATGTGTATGATAGCTCCCCGGACTTCCACGATCCCTACTCCACCAGGAATCCTTCGTTTTGGAGGGATCCAGTTCTTGTATATGACGCCTTTCCCTAGAGATCCGCCAGGTTGTATTTAGCTCACGTGGATAATGTAACACTAATGGTCACTGTGCCAAACCAAGGAAGGTATTTTTATTTCCATTCTACATATGAGAAAATTAGTGCTTTTATTAGCTAAGCTCACAGTCTGGTTGCAAAACTCTTTTTTTGTTTTTTCCTTTAAGGTCTGTCCTAAACATTTTTATATTTTCTTGGCTCAGTTTTTTCTAAATATTTTGAGGAATTTTTACAACCATCATTCAAACCAGATAATTTTCAAAAATTCAGCCACCTGACTAAACATGCTTAAAAGGGATAACTATTTATTGCTAAATTTAGGCAATAAATCTTTCATGCCTAGATAAGCTTCATCATGTTTAAATTCTACTTAGTAGCAGGCTTAGGATTTTGAAAACTATTTCATCGTATGGCTCCAACTGAGTTTCTATGTATTAACAGATATTTGCTGAGCACTTACCCTGTGTCTGGCACTGTCATGGACATATGGGTGATATAAAGACATGTACAATTTATAAGACAACACCCCTGGCCCATTGTGGAAAAGAATGCCAAAGCTGGGAAGGGAACTCTTTAGTGTTAAGTTTTATTGCTTCTCAGAAGCTAGACTGATGATTCTCAGCTCCATTGTATTAAGAAAGAAAGAAAGAGGAGAGGGAGGGAGGGAGGGAGGGAGGGAGGGAGAGAGAGAGAGAGAGAGAGAGAGAGAGAGGTGTTGTGGGGGAGGGGCATTCAAATAAAAAGTATAGAAAGGATGTAAAAGAAATATTCATCAAAACTAAATCAATTTAGGACTCTTAATCATGATTTTTTAGAAATAACTGTTTTCATTTGGTCACAAACCCATGCAAACATAGTCATCTGATATGCAATCCTTGCTAAGAGATGTCGCCCCAATAAGTCTAACAATAAAAATGAATTTAAAAAAAGAAGACTTTAATGCTAAAAGTGGAATTAAATAAAATATTCCCTTCTCAACCTTTGGGAATTTACTATCTAGGATAATTGATGACATCTGCAAACACATACAACAACAAAGATTAAAATGACAAACAGACGAGATAATTGGGTTTGTCTTTGTCGTGTAATATAATGATTGATAGTTGAGACATATAACTTCCAATTCTGATGCAACAAAGTAAAAATCAACACACACATTACTTGCCTAAGAGTGACATTTGTTTTGCTTTATTTTTGTGTATATTTATTAGAGGGAAGGGATAAAAATTTTACTGGCTCTTAACCTCCCCAGAGAATGTACTATAACCAAATAAAAACTGAAAAATCACTTCCATTCTTCATTTTATCCCAGTGTTTTAGCTCCATTTATATTCTTCATTATCAATCTGACCAATGCTATTAATTTTTGTGTTAGCTCCCCCATGCCAACTCAATTTTATTTATTAAAAATGTCTGTTTGTTGATATTTACTACTTCCAATCCAACAGTCACTTTTATTTTAGATGTTTCTTGGTTTGCATCATCCTTGATTTTAAGAACTCATATATGTGGTAGTTACTAATATCATCTCTATTTTACAGATGAGGAAACTGAGACAAAGAGAGGGTAATTAATATGAGGACTGTCCAGAAAGTATCCACCCACGTAATAGAGAAATAGAAGCATTTACGACTGGATTTTTTCCGGACAGCCTTTGTATGTCTAAAGTCACAGAGGTAGAAAGTAGAAATGTCCCTCCCAACTCTGGTTTGAGATGTTAATTAGTTTCAGGGTTGATTAGTCCTATCACTAATCCCTAAAAGTAAATTCCAGCAGCCATTATGACTACCCACTTGCAAATATTTCTCCAGGATTTGAACTGATTACATTTCAAGTTTTTTTTTTAATTCATTGCTTTACACTCAATGCATTTTCCCCTATAAAATTAATGTTCCACTGGTATAATCAATCAAATTCCTGGTTTAAATGTTTTTAGGGAGAGAATAAATTTGCCTTCCTCTAATTCTATCATTCCTTCATTTAAACATCCAGTATTAAGGCAAGTATTGAGGAAGTCCCATGTGAGTCCATGATAATAAGGAGGAAGGAGGAAGAGATTGACAGCTGATGTAAGGTTAACATGGGTGGTAGCAGAAGGGTGGTTCTCTCTAGGTACCCTAGGAAGTAGTAATCAATAGTCGGACTTCTTAATTGGATATAAGAATACCATGGCTATTTGCAGGTATAGATTAATTGTAATTTAGCTAGTTATAAAATGAAGGTTGCTTGGATTATAAAAAAATTTAGGACTTGTGTTACATTATAGAGCAAAAGTATTTACTAAAAAATGGTATATTTATAAGAATAAAGTACTGTACCCAAACTTAATTCACAACAGTTTACATTTGGAAGTTTAGGTTAATTTGGTTGTGTTCACTCATATAATTTGCAAGTAAATATAAAATTTTATAAGCCAGAATTTAGTCAGATAATGACTTCAAAATGTGGTACTTAGCATTCCTAATAGTTTATTATTCACATATTTTTTTTGTCCTTTTGTGACTGGTTTATTTCATTTAGCATAATGTCTTCCATCTCATCCAAGTTGTAGCTTATCTCAGAATTTCATTCTTCTTCTATTTTTATTAAATTTATTGAGGTTTCACAAAATTTTTTGAATCACTTATATGGCCACAAAGATTTAAATCAGTTATCTACATCACAAACATATAGCAATGTTATTTACTTTAAAGTGTCCACTTTAGAGAAGCAAAATAATGAATAAATAAAAACATTTTTAAATGCCTTACATAATGTTAAGTAAGTGTCTCAAATTTTGCTTCTGATTAAAACACACAAACATCAATAGAAATTCTACAATGTCAGAAAGTTGAATAAGATTATGGTTGTGTTTTGACTTGATTTGACTTAGCTTGTCTATTTTAAGAATGACTCATAAGAAAAAAAAATAATGCTATTAATGTCCAAATCATGACTCCTATCAACATATAACTGTTCCACACAATCATCTTTTACTATGTTTTACTCATTGGAAACTGTATTAAAAGTAATTTGAAACACTATTCAACAGATTTTACTACACATTCTAAATACATATTATACTACATGTATAATTAGCTAGTACATGCTTGTGACATTGTTCATGCACATATTTTTAATTATATATGTATTTTTAACACTTTATTAAATTTAATAAAATTTGTGTAAAAGGTTTGTGTATTATACATAATAGTTCAAGGTAGAAATGACTAAAATGTTCATCAATTACTGAATAAATGAGCAAAATGTTGTGCATTCACACAACGGAATACGATTCAGCCATAAAAAGGGATGAAGCACTGTTATATGACACAACCTAGATGAGTCTCAGAAAGGTTATGCTAAGTGAAAGAATCCATTCACAAAGACCACATGTCACGTGAGTCTATTTACGTGGAACACACAGACTAGGCAGATCTGTAGAGAAAGCAGATTAGTGGCTGCTTAGGGTTGGGAAGGATGAGGGGTTCGGGGATAGCAGATAAAGGGTGGTAGGTTTCTTTTTGGGGTGATAAAAATGTTCTAAAATTGACTGTGGTTATGGTTGCACAACTCTGTGAATATGCTAAAAATCAGTGAATTGTACACTTCCCATGAGGAATTGGATGGCATGTAAATTATATTTAAATAAAGATGTTAAAAAATACAACGATTTTAAAAACACAAAAATTTTGGTAATACTGAATATACCCTAAAGTTCTCATGGAAATACTCTGTCTTGTTGCTTAGCACACTGCTGTTTAATTAATTTTAAAATTGTTTATAATCACAACCTACGTTTGAAAATGATTTTTATATATTCAGAAGAAAATTTTTAAAATTCATGATGCTACAGTATCCGATGCTTTAATTCATTCTTCTCTTTGAAATATGAAGAAGATTCATTCATGAAAATTTGCAATAAAGTCTAGTGGGGCCAAGTGGACCTGAAATTTTACATTTATGATTTTATGTTAATTTTCATTAACAGTCATTTTGAATTTTGATAAGTCGTTTTTTCTAATCCTCTGTAACCTTACTGTAATATGCAATGGACACATCTGACCCACATTTCTTACAAGTTTGCTGAAAATATCAAACAAGAGAAAGAATAAAAGTGCAAAAAACACCAAAAAAAAAAAATCATGCAAAAAAACAACCTGGGTAAACACAGGCTATTAACACTAATAATAAATGACTGTTATTACTATTTAATGCAGAGCAGAGTATTGATAGTATTGTTATTCAGCAACTTTATGGAATTTGCTACAGTAGCTAACAATATTATTTTACAAATACTTTCCAATCTATCTCACCATATTTTTTCACCTGTTTCAACTAGTCAATGTTTTTGTATGTACACTTTAATGTAACTCTTATGCTACTATGAGGTATTTAAAAATATCATTAGTAAAATCTTTAGTAAGATCACAGATGAGCTGAGAATGCCTTTAATCTCCCTCTGATTTATGTCTGATTTTAATTAAGATTATGCTAATGAAGCTCATTGTACCTATATATAATTATTATTCTACAACTATTTCATTGAATAGTTTTTCCTTTCTATAGTATCCTCATCAAAAATTTAAAAAAACGTATGTGCTAAATAATACATTTTAACAGCAAATGTTACCTTCACTTACAAGTATTTTTCCGTATTCACTCTGAAATAATAGTGAAAATTAAATATGATACATTTTTCATTGTCATTATTCTATTGTCAATCAGAAACTTAAAAATATCTCCCTATTGATACATAATATTAATACCTCAAAAACAATTACACAGAATTAAGATGGGTTATCTTCTAAGTACAAATGAAACACTAATACAAAAAGTTCTTCAACAAACTTCCATTGAGTATCTATTATGTACAAAGCATTAGGGCAGCAGTTCTGAACCTGTGGGTCGTGACCCCTTTGGGGGTCGAACGACCCTTTCACAGGGGTCGCCTAAGACCAGCGGACAGGTGGATGTGAAGGGGTTGGCGCCATAATATACTTATGCGGACCAGTCATACATGTGTAGAGAGCAGCTACCAATAATTTTATGGTTGGGGGTCACCCCAACATGAGGACCTGTACTAAAGGGTCGCGGCATTAGGAAGGTTGAGAACCAGTGCCTTAGGGGATAAGTAAGCTATTCAAATCTGGAAGCTTTAAGACAAAATATTGAATATAGTATTTCGGTACCAAATGGAAGATCCGATAACACATAGATTTACAGGAAAAGGATTCTGGCAGAGATAGATGGGTAACATTGGGCCATCCTTATTCAGTTGTCCAGAGAAAAAAAGAAGTTAAAGTTGGAATGCTGGAGAATAAATTAAGAGCAACAGTTCTTCTTATATATAGTAGACATTGAAGTTCAACTGAAATTTGATGTGTCGAATTATCAAGACAAATACTTCATATTAAGCCCTGCTTTCAAAACAATAAAAATCATTAAAATAATAAATTACCGAAAAATCTTCTACAGCCAAGTATATGAACACTAAAATGCAAGCTATAAATATTTATGGAAAATATTAGGACCTCTGAATGTCTTTTTTCAGAGAACCTAAGATACAATGATTTCCTAGGCCGACCTGGAAAGCGCGTGCGGACACAATCTAGCTGCCATGTTTAGGCCTGATTTGAAGTGAAATGTTTTTATTGCTTGACTCTCTGCAGAACCACAGTCTAAGCTTGACGTCAAAAGGTAGAACTTCGTTTCCAAGCTATCGGTGGCACCTGTGCTTGGAGAGTCACTGAAGGGTCACATCACACAGAAGAATAAAAAACTAAATCTTTGGGAAAACAGCTGAGTCTTGCCCCACTGACCAAAGACTGTTCTGTTTCTTTTTAATTATCGTTACTTTTCTTTTGTTTGTTTATTCGTTTCTAATTTTTATGAAATTTACTGGGGTACCATTGGTTAGTAAAATTATATAGATTTCTATAATACACCATCTCTACACTGCATTGTATGATCACCACCATTACTTATTTTTTAAACTGGAAGATTCTCTTCTTCTAAACCAGTGTTTCTCAACCAGGGGTGACTTTGCCCCCCAGGAAACATTTTGCAATGTGAGGAGATATTTTTGGTTCTCACATTAGAGTTTGGGGGTCCTACTAGCATCTAGTAGGTAGAAACCAGGAACATAAATATCCTACTATGCACAAAATGGCACTCTCATAGCAAAGAATTCTCCAGACTAATGTGTTGACAGTGGTGCTATTGAGGAACTCTGTTCCATATTTCCAACAAAATATACTTTTCATTACATCTTTACCTTCACCCTTTCTTTCTTACATCTTCTGGAGAAACTAATAGTAAAATATGAGGAAGCAAAAATTACAAACAAGGGAGACACTTCCTATCCCAAGTACTCTAAACTAAATGATAAAGGTTGGCATTCTAGTTAATGGGATAAAAATGGAATTATGTTTTCTCCTTTCACCCCACGGCCAATCCTGACACTTGTACTATTCACCCTGCCCTCCCTGAATCCTGGATCTGGTCCTAAGGAATACTGTGATTGCATTGAGATATTACCGAACCACAAACCCTATTCAGAAGAGGGTCAGTTTTAGTTCAAAATAAAACTTACATGCACAGACTAGGAAATCTTCCTTCTTCTCTAGGAAATAGTATTTGAACAGCTGGCCACAAAATATGGAGTGTGCACTGTGGGGTGACACGATGTGTGCAGGAAATGACGTCATGGGACTGGTCAAGGAGGCCAGTGCTGTGCAGGGGTGGGGGTGGGGGGACCAGCAGAGGGGTCTTCGTTGTATTTATCTCTCTCACTCCTGATTTTTAGTCTATTCAGCCCTGGACAGAGGGGGCAAACAAAGACCAGAATTAGGAACAGGGGCTTCTACACACCCACAATTTAGGATAAGAGGAAGCCAAGATAATACCTGCGACCCTTACAGGATGACATGGAAGTTCCTAGAGACAACTGGGGAACATGAGAGAAAAAAAAAATCCATCACCTCGTGAACCCCGGGAATGCTGCTGGCATGTGAGATATGCCTGGATGCCTCAGAAACAGCCTTAAAAATACCTTATCAATAAAACTACATGGAATATAACATCATGTTTTGGTTATTCAGAGGGGAATCTGTACTCCAAGCTTCCCTGCTATTCAAAGGAATTGTCTTATGACAAATAATAATAATAATAATAATAATAATAATAATAATAATAATTGGTGTTCTATGCTTTCTGATTGCTGAATACACAGCAATGGCCACTCATATTTTACATCTTATCAGCCTTTTGGCCAAGTTAAGATATTGTCAGGTTTTTTCCATGCAGTTGAAAATAAATAAATGCTTTTCAGTCAAATTTCTCATCCCAAGGCAAATGAGAATTGTGTCCCTAGTATTTTCTTAACACAACATGCAATTAATTCCCTTCAAGTTTTTTATTAAACCTTAAAACATATTTATATCCTCAAAAGAGAGAAGTTTATTTTACCCTAATATCACTTTGCAATTCAAAGCCATAGCAAAGGACACAACCAGAATTAATACAAGTTGTTTATAAGTTTTCACTAAGCACATACCATTAGTATTTTATTAAAATAGTTTTAAATAATCGCAAAATTAATTGTCCTATGAAAAACTGGGACAGTAAAAAATTAAATAAAATTACCCTAAAAATTAAAATTAAAATTAAAAAAATATATATATAAAACTAGTTTTAACCTCTATTAATGCCAGTTTAATTTTTCTAGAAAGCAATACTACGTGCCAGTCATGGAGAATAAGAAAAACCCTAGACATTCCATAACTGCAGGGTAGCTATAACACATAATTCCCATAAACAGAGAAAGGGGAAGGGAATTTGTAAAGAATGTGCATTGGAGACTACTGGGGTTTAAGTAAACAGCGTTCATAGCACGGATTCCGGAAATTGATTATAATCAAAATGTAAATATTTAACCTGTGGTTGTGACCAGATGAAATGCTGAGAAAATATCTAATCTCTCTGAAAAGTCGAGTGTTTATTTCCCAGAGTTACCTAAGTTTGGTAAATACCTAAAGTTTCCTGATTGATTTGTACTTCGTAGAGAAATACTATTTCATAACAACAAAGCATAAGTATATTTATTAAAGGAAAGTTACCCAGCCCGAATATTTAGTTTAATGATAGCTGTAGTTATGTCAACAATTAACAGTCATTTTCCTTTGGGCGGCTAAGTCCATAAGTGGTTTTGCTTTCTTAGTGGAAGATATTTGCTAATGATGGTGATTTTCAGCTTGCATCTGCCTGTAGCCACCTCCTCTTTCTTCTCTAAAAGTATTCTGAGATATGTTGGTGTATTTGAAGAGCACTAGAAACATGTAAGAATTTGAATTATCTGGAGGGTAGCTGCAAATACAAGATGAGCCCCATTATCCCTGACTTTCATTTTCTGAACATGTTCTAGAATAAACGTGAATAAAATGAGCCTCTAATTGGAAACTTCATCTAAAATTATCAGCTCTTTACATGAGTCATACATAAATGACCTAGAGGGCAACACCAAATGAATAATTTGTAGAAACAAGAACATGCAGGGACCCAAATATACAGCAATGGAAAGAGAACTGACTCTGAGCACACAATACAACACACAGACGACGTGCTGTGGAATTGTACACCTAGAACCTACGTAATTTTTAGTAATCAATGTCACCCCAATACATTTAACAATAAAAAAAAAAAACAAAGAATATACTCGGGCCTGTGAAGTCATTTTGCTAAGGAAAAGGAGATGCCTGGAAACATCACCGACAGGAGAGAAACACTGGTCATCTATAGCAAAGGTATCTCAGGGCCATTTACCTTCCCCAAATTGTACACTCTTAAATATGTTCTGAATTTTACTGCCTCTACCTCCTCTAGGACTTCGCTTCATAATTCCTCCCTTCTCACACTCCTTTTGTCTTCTACCTTTTCCCCCTTGTCCTTCCTACTATCCTGTCACACTAAAATAGCCATCATTGGACCACATAGTCATCACACCTATGACAAGCCCAAATAGCCATCCACGGTCACTTTCTCTACTTGATCACTTCACAATACAGACACTCCTCACTTAACGACCAAGTTCTGTTCGTACAACTACCTCCCTGAGCAAATTGGTTGATGAGCGAGAAGCTTCAAAGCAGGTGTCTTATGTGTTGTGTCGCCATGGCGTATGTGTTTTTCAGTAGATCTCACATGGTGCCACACGTATAAATGAGATATGTGGTCCTGCGTGACGTGGGCGCTTCGTGTAGTGAATACTAACCGACTGGGAATCAAAGACTGAGAAAGAGGATTCCCTACTCCAGAGAACTGGTGGGTCAGTTCCAGTGGCTGTTAACCCTGTAGGTTAAACGAGGAATGGCTGTACCAATACTCCACCATAAAACGACTTCCACCCCTACCCTCCCCAAACAGACACTTTTCTTCTTAGGTTTTTCAGAGATCTCCTAACTGTCATACCCAACAGCCGTCTTTAGCACTGATCTGATTTGACCACTGATCTGATTGTGACCTTTCCCTCGTATTCCTGCACCAATCCATAGCTGGACTTCTTGATTTCATTCTCCTGGGTTCTTCCTTTATCTTTCTAGCTTCTTCTCAGTTCCCACATGAGCCTCGCTTCCTCTGTAGAGTCAATAAATACAGGTGTCATAGAGACACGGTCACAAATTCCTTGCAGTTCCTTCTGTCAATCTATTTCTTCCCCCTTGAATAGACAACCTTGAGTCATGCTATGGCCTAAGTAGTGGCTTTTGACTGGTCCACAATTTCATGCCGGTCCGTAAAATAACTATTTCATATATGTGTGCTCAACACCTGAGCACCAGGTTCATCCTTCAACCAGCGAATAACCATTTCATGGACTGGCAGGAAATTTCTGGCACCCTATTTACTCCTAGGCTGGATTGAACTCTGTGGGCCATGCTTTTGTTTTCATGCTGGGCTTTTCCATACCTGTTTCCTTGGCCTGAAACACTCTTTCCGCCGTCTCCAGCTAACTAACTCTTATTCTGCTTCAAATACTGCTTCCTGTAGAAAAATTTCCTTACCTTCTCTGAAAAACCCCACTTTTAGCACCCCAGATGGGAATGGGTGTCTATTTTTGATGCTTCTACAGAACCTACTAATATTCAGTAATAGCATGTCTACTTTCTGTTTTGCTAGTTTTTCAGTCAGGTCCTGGACTGAGTCTTTTTATCTTTGAAGTCTAATTGTCTAACAGAGTAGATGTTAAATGTTTCTTTTACTTTTTAGAGTAGGGGCAGGGTAGGGCATGGGAAGGTGGAATTATAAATGGGGTGAGAGTTAAATGAAGAAAACGGCTCAGTCAACTAGGGCCTGGTGTGTACAACTCTCCCACCACCTGTTTTTGTAAATCAAGTTTTGTTGTAATATCACGCCGATTTAATTATGTGTTGTCTACATCTGTTATCATACTACATTGACAGAGTTGAGTAGTAGAGAAGGTGACATTATGGCCCCCTCAAAACCAAAATATTTATTAGGTGAGCTTTTACATGCAAAAACAAAAAAGCCAACTCCTGACCTAGATGATTTACCACACCAAAAATCTAGACTTTATTTATTTTAATACATAAATAGTCTTTGAACTCCAGTATCAATACAATGATTCTGTGTCTTGAGTCCCTAGGGGATAAACAGGTAATAATAACATGGCCCTTAAATAGGAGAAATTTACAATGGCGTGGAGGCGATGGCCATGTTTGGAAGTAATTGCAACCAAAGTAATGACTGAAGGATCCCTGAGAGGCTGCTAAACGCTTCAGAGACAGTGGGTTTAACCTAGGAGTAGTCAGCTTGAGGGTCCTGACTGGAAACCCAGTATGTTTTGCCTGTAAAGACCCATTCCAGGTGCAGGATGTCCCATATTAACCAGCCCGTATGGATGTCAGGAGGCACCAGAACAGGGTGGATGAAAGGCTGCTCTGACGGTTCTGTCCCAGGTGCAGCCCGGCCCAACACCAGGCATTTGGAGGTGGACTATTTAGAAACATTCAAATGACACCTTGAATTTTTTTACTCTTCACCTCGGTGTCTTTCCCTCCCCAAATTACCCTTGCCATTTGTTCTGTTCTTATATTCCCTCTCAGCCCCAAAATGCCAGCTATTACTGATTCCTTTTTCCCATCCTGGTATTTTCTACTGCCCCTGTTCACTTCGTTTTGAAGTCCTATAAATTCTGCCTGCATAGTGACTCCTAACAGTAATTGCTATCTGAATTTTTTTGTTTGAAACGATATTTGAAAAAAGAAATAGTTTCATGTATTGTTTGTTTATTATCAGTCTGTCCACCACTACACCATAAGGTCAATGAGAGTAGAGACCTTGACTATCTTTGTCACTACCCTACCCCCAGCACCAGGGATAACATGTGGCACTTATTAGGAGACAAATAAATATGTATTGTTGAATCCATGAATTTTGTTGTCATACTTTAAAATGCCTGCCTTGTATTTTCATTATTTATGTATGTTTGTGTGTCTACTAATCAACACATTCACTGAAAGTATGATCCATAGCTGATTTATCTTTAATCTCTCATAATGCCACCCAATGTGTGGGATTCATTTGATATTTCTGGATTTAAAAAAAATAATCAAATAGTCATCATTTTGAATCACGATAAGCCAAATATATCCAAGTAGATGCCAAATTTGACATAGTAGGATAGTTCCTGAATGTTTTGTTTTTCGATGCTAAAACAGATAAGAAAGCAATACTACAGCATGCCCAGACTTTATACAGCACAAGTTGCCATTTTCCTTAACCCTCTAACTACAATTATAGCAAGTTCTCCTAACTAAAAGTAGAACCACTAAAAATAATCAGCATTTTTTTAAAAGTAACTTAGTCTAGATCTCATGCCTATTCCTAATAGTTGAGAAAGAAATTCTTTGACTTTTAGAGCTAGAGTAGACAAGCAGATAGTCCAAGAGCCAAGGCTAATACTTTGTGGTCCACTGCTGTAAAGCACTTAACTTCCTGTACTACTAAGAAAGACGGAATCTCAGAGGTCCAGCATAGCTTCCTAAGTGCTTTTTCTAATTGTGTACAACACTGTTCCTACAATGAGATTGTAGTTGGTACATGTCTACTCCATGGAAATAGCCATGATTTTTAATAGCATCTCGTAGAGCTTCTAGGCAAATGCAAGGTTTGATGTGCAAAGTTAAAAATGGGTATCCTCAGGCTCTACTATGGAAGACTGTGGTCTCCCCAAATAAATGCCCTGTTACTGGGTCATAACCACACTGCAGGGAGTTCCCGAAAGATTGAAAAAGGTAAATGAGGAGCATTAGAGTCACCAAAGGTATCTGAGTTGGCTGTGTCCCAGTCATTGCTCGAGCACAGCAAGCACGCACTGTGCAGTCTATCCATAAGCCTCAGACACGAAACTATGATCAATTGCACGCCATAATAAATGAGCATGAAAATCTACTGAAGCTGGACCACTATCTACATTAATATAATTAAAATTTAAAAGATCCACAAAATAGCAGAATAACTCAATTCTACGAAATGACAAACTGACCAATTTAATATGATTATTAGAATGAATAGCAGTCTACTCCAGTGGACTGTTAAGTCTAATAGTGTTATGTAAACACACCCTTAAGATTTTTCTATCCACTTCCAGGTTCTTTTCTTTTGATTATCCTATCTCAGTCAGTCTTAGCTTTGTGTGATTCAGCCCCCACCTACATGTTTGTCTGTATCTTATTGTGTTCTGTCTTCTTGTTCGAGCCTGTCACCTAACTGTGGGAGTTTAACAAATGCTATTTAATGATGATGATGTTCTTTTTATTCTCCTTTACTGCCATTTGTTTTTCTCTTTATACAAGGACTGATGGAAAGTATCCAGCCATGTAATATGAAAACAAGAGGCATTTATGGCTGGATATTTTCCAGACAGCCCTCATATTCTTTTACTTAGAGTCCATCAAAAACATTTATTGAGCACCTACTCTATAGAAGAACAGCCTTCCTTAACTCCACGAGATTATATTCTCATTTTCTTAATTGTGGTATAAAATTCTGCCTTTATCTACCATGTCAAAGATAGTTTCCCATAGACGAGTGATTTAAAATTAAGTTCATGCATGAGATATTTAACTGCAATGCTGTTTTCTCAATTAGGAGTTTAATCTCTTAGGAATGGGGTTCTGTCTTTGCATGTCTGATGCAATACCAAATCCACAGTTCACCAGTCCTACAGACTAAAATTTTAAAATTGCTACTCTTAGCATTCATATATTTTTGTATTACTAAAATTAAATAATGTTTACCAAATAGTACTCAATAATTTTAGATATATTTTATAATCTAATCACATTTGTTTATAAGTAGAAATAAACAGATTTCACTTTTATCATAACGATACCTTTCATGATGGATATTATGTGACAAAATATCACATAACATTTTATTTTTAGGTAAAATAAAATTACCAAAAGAATCCTTCCTGTAATTCTATTTTTTAAAAGTTATCTTGAAAAGGTAAACAAGCAGGGAAAATGAATTAAATTAAACTCTGCAGAGGGTATTTTAGAATTATACATGCTTAGACATGAAAGGAGCCTTAAATATCTAATTTAATCTCTCATTTTCAGACAAAGATAAGGTTAAATATTTAAATTATGTATCCTTTCTTTTTATCAAAACTCCACAAAGACACATAAGGAAATATCTCTTAAACTATGCTACACTATTGCACTGCAAAAGCACTAATGGTTTTACAATTTGGCTCCAAAAAAAAAAGTGAAAATTAAACCTAAAAGCTGTCAGAATTTATATATTTTTATCAAGATCCAATGATAATTTTGTATAACATTTCTAGACTCATTTCTAATTTTATTCAGTAATTTACGTCTTTATATCCAGGGAGGAAAAGAGATCAGTGGTGATACAGAAGTTCTAGTGAGTTGAGGTTGAGAGTTCAAAACCCAAAATATCACACCATGTTTAAGTATTAAAAACTGTGATTACTTCACAGCATTTTTAATTAAACAGGGCTGAACAAAGATGATATATTTATTGAGGTTTTATTATGTCCAAGCACTGTGTTGTCTTTTATATATAGAATCAGATTACTTGATGGTTTGAGATTAAGTCTATTTTAGAAATGACAAATTTGAGTCCTACATGGGCCATAAGCAGAAATAGTTAAGAGCCTGGATTTAAATCCTGCTTCTGCCATTTAATAATTCTTGCTGTGTTAATTGCCTCTGATATAAAATAAGAAAAATAATCGTACCTTCCTCACAGCATTATTTTAAATATTATGTAAATTGCTTAAAACAGTGCCACACACATAGTAAGTGTTACAAAAAGTGTTAGCAGAGGTGGAATGGCCAGAGCTAACAAAAGAAGCATAAAGCCTGCTGCTTCTGCACACCCAACTTCTCTAAAATGACCTTCTCAGAATGACCTTAACAATCTCTGTATTCATCATTGTGCATTGTTTTACTTAAAAAGCACCCCCTCCAATTGTCAGACAGGGATCCGCCCTTGCATGTTATTATTGTTGTTGCTGTGTTAGAGACATTTGCCCCAGGGCACACAACTAATAATGACATATCTGCAGTATGACCTAAGGTCTTAACCAAGGTATTTTTCAGCCTATTTCTAGAATTTTCCTTTGCTCGTGGCTGTAATTATCTTCTACAAAGAGGTTAAATACTTCTTTCACGTGAGAAAACAAATATTTCACAATCATTACTTGCCTGTTACGTCAAAAGGAGGAAATGCTCCCCATTCAGCAGTGTACAGTAGCCATCTACTACCATCTGCCAAACCTCACTCACATGTATGTGGTTGCGTTCAAGGAGCATGAAGGGTAGTAAGAGTATTCCTGGTAACGGATGAGTTACCCTGGTTTGTTTTCTGGAGAAATCCAGTTAAGTCTCTGATAGTATCTATGTGTCAGACGTGGCTTTTCTGCATTTGAAAGCAAGGAGGAGTTGAGTCTATAGGATCAGAGATGGTAAGAGATCAACCTTGAATCTCTGGATTCATTCTTTGAGCTACCCATGCATGCATTCAACACAAATGTACTGATCTATTATTCTGATGCAAGTGCTGTGTGGGGAACAGCTGTATTGGGAGTTTATGTTGAATTTATTTATCCAATCAACAAATATTTATTGAGCACTTACCCACTGGTTACCTATGGAGAAAGGAACAAGATAGGTAAGGTCTCTCTCTCAAGAAGTCTATATTGAAAACGAATTTTTTTCATCACTACCTTAAGTCACTTCATAAAAAAATAGGGCATTCTAGTCTGCAGATATAAACCTCTAAGGAAAATTTTCTTTGTTCATCTGCATATTTAATACCCATTGATTATTTTTATCTTTGAAATATCTTGCTTATCACTGCCAATGCTAAACATCTTCCCAAGGCCCTATGCAATTCACATAAAGTAATGACTCCACCCTTGGGTGACCGGTCACATTAGTAATTGCTTTAAATGACAATGAACAAGTATGCAGACTTTCTCTAGAAAGTGTAGTATTACAACAGGCTTCAGGAATGGAATCAAAATCTATTTTAAAAAATAAATAATTGAATCTTAAGAAATCAATATTGTGGGGATTCCCTGGTGGTGTAGTGGCTAAGGCTTCGGTGCTCTCAATGCTGCGGCCTGGGTTCGATTCCTGGCCAGGGAAGCAACCAAAAAACCCCCCAAACAAACAAACAAACAAGAAATCAATGTTGTATGTGTTGTGTGTGTTGAGCCACAAAGATGTCTTTCGTACACAAAAGGACATTAGAATACACAAGTACCCTGGGGTTTTTTCCCTTTACTATATAATCATGGTGCAGAGAACCTGTTGCCTCACTTTAGAAAACCAATATGCTAGACAAAGAGATTTCTTTCCAAGAGTTGGTATCCGAATGTGCATGGAAGAGGTAAACTCATACCCCTACTTGAGCTTTCTTCACTTTCGAGCTAAAATAGAAAGAAGAGAGCCACATTTGTAAACTACTTAAAGCTATTAATAAATCTCCTGAAACTACATACCAGTCAAAAGTTTTTAAGTTATGCAATCTAGCTAATCATGACACTATGTAAATAAAATGATGAAACTTTTAAAAATCTTTTTTTTCCCCAAAATAATCCAGTTCAGAACTTTTCACCTTATCCTGTTTCATGAATTCATTACAGAGCATAATAAAAGATCTTATGCCGTGGATTTTCACTTGCCTTATAGTTGTCTGAGTAACAATTCTAGATTTCACCTAGAGCTCAATTTCACGGCTGCCAGTGCTCTCGGGATATTCCTGCCAGGAATAAAGCATTCCCGTCATTATCCCTACTACACTGTCTGCTGCGACTAGTAACTACTTAAGTTATCAGGTATCCTCAAGGGAAATCTCTTTCAAGAACTCCTGGGAACTAAGAAGATGTACATACTCAAATAGCTGGCATTTCTCAATCTAATTTTGGGAGCGTTTTAAATATCATTGAAGGTTAAACAAAATAGTACAGATTCATCTCCTATTCTGCATCATTCATAAACTGCCATTCTCCTAATGACAGAGAAAGGATCCATCATGCCAGCAGCTTTTACTCTATAATTGCAAAATTTAATTATTCCTTCTGATGAAGCATCCGTGGTCTGATGTATTTGTGGGAGCTACATAACGCACAGGGTTGAAAAACAAACAAAAAAAAAAAACTTGGCCAGGTATGTTCTAATTGATCTAAAAGCAAATTTTAGTGCAAACCTGTATATCAATTATAAACAACAGAGCTGTACTTTTACTTCTAACATATTTATTACAAATGGATTTTTTGAGTCTTTTTATGTCAAGTTAATATTATGACAAAGTTTGGTACCTGTGATAGATGGGCAAAAATCTACAGGTAGAGCAAAAGCCAAGAAAAAGCCAAGAGTGGAGTGAATAGTACTTAACGATAATTATAACCAGATTAGATCCTTGCATACCCATTGTTAATTTTCTGTTCTCTTACAAATCACCTAAATGAACTATTCTATTTTATATTTTCAACACATATAAAGGCTGCTGCTTTATTTTAACAATTTTCTTTGTCTAGCAAATTTGGTAAAAGGTCCAACCAACTCCCTGCCCTAAAATTTTATTAATTAAAATATCAAAGAAACATAATTCACAACTAAATATCCCCAAAAGCTTTATAGTGACATTCTACTGTTCTGAACTTTTTTAAAAAGTTGTTGGTTGTTATTTAGTAGCACTAGTTTTTAAAATAATTATTATCTTGAAAATAGAATCTAATATAAAGATGATCCTATTCAAAAATGAAACCCCTGTGAATACCTGGGCATCTTAATCTAAATTCAATTATCGAATGTCCATGTGAATAGCACATGAAGTTACGCTTTTTTATTTACTTCTTTGGCTTTGATAGGAGAAACGATTATCTACCCCATGAGTTTTAGAAAATACTTTCAGAAACTTAAATAGTTTATGGAAAAGAAAATACCTAGACTCTCCAACATTTCTATTTTTCTTGTTGAACACCAAACATCTGCATGAGAAGGTATTTACCAATCTTTGGCATTCAGTAACAGAACATTCTAGAACCAAAGTAAATAATTCTCCTCTGGAGATGAAAAGGTCTTCTGAAAACTATACTCTTCCTATTAAGTGCTACGATCATTAGAAAATTATAAAAGATGAATTCTGGTAGTAAACATCAACGATTTTAGATTGGCTCCATTTCTTTTGTTTATATGAGAGTTGGAAATGAAAAGCACGCATTATTCTCACATTTGCTGAAACCTGTTTCCCAAATTTTTGAATTAAATACTTTTTAAAATTTAGAGATTATCTGGTAAGGGAAGATTAACCTGGGGTGACCATGTAATTATTTGTGTATCTTCTTGGCTTTTGGATTTTATCAAATGTCAACCCATTCTTTACAAAATACTCACTTTTGTATAATACCAGCTGACATCGGGTGATGAATAGAGAATACAATAATTATTCTGTTTTTAGTTTGAGTACAAATGGTAATTTTAGTTTACAGAATGACACAAACAGAGCTCCCTGGTGGTGTCGTGGCTTAAGGCTTCGGCGCTGTCAACGCTGGGGCCTGGGTTCGAGTCCCAGTCAGGGAGCTACCCACATACAAAAAAAAAAAAAAAAAAAAGTACAAACAACCGTATTATAGGTCCATCCCATGCCAGGCACTCTCCTGGCCATGAGAACACAATGATGACGAGACAGACAAGGCCGTGCCTCTCCAAGCTCTACAGTTTTTATGCTGCATATTTTGAAGTTTCATTTCTGTCCGATTGTCTCAAAAACTCTTAACTAGCCATGCCTTATGGAATAGTTACAGAATGATTTCAGGATGTTCAATCATGGGTGATTATCACTCCGAGAGTGAACAAAAATGAATAGACTATAGAGTATACGATTCAGAAAAGTTCAATAAAAAACTTTCTCAAGATTTTATGATCTCAAATTCCTAATTTTCCTTCTTAGTAAGCCACATTTTTTCCTGCTGATAAAGATGCAATTATGTTCAAGTGGTTCTTTTAGTTGTATAAATTAAGTATCACAAGGTATATACATATATTGCTCAAATTCTTCCTTTATGTTCTACAACAAATTTCATACGATATGCTTGAGGATGGCGTTGGCTGTTATCAGAGAACTGTTTTCTAATTTATCATACTTTCTATAATAGCATTAATTATTCATCATTTGAGGGAAGATACTTGGTTTCTATAGGATTATATAAATAATTATAGAACCAGGTAGATGAAATAGATACAGTTAGTTATGTAACTAAGTTTTACCCATAGTTTCACCTTTGAGAAGGTGAAAAAATAAAACAGAACAAAACAAACTCCCTCATCTATAGCAGTACCAAACACTAATATGTGAGGGCTGTCTGGAACGTCTCCAGCCATGTCATACGGAAACTAGAGGCATTTACAGCTGGGTTTTTCCCAGACAGCTCTCGTATATATTAATACATTAATTCTATTTCAATATACCATATAATTTATTTACTGCTTAGCTTGAAATACCCATATTTTTATGTCCTTGATTACCACTGTGGTTTGCATTTTTCTTAAGGACTGGAAAACTACAAATCCGTAAAGGAAATCACTCAGTTATTAGAGAAACTTAAACATACCCTCCCTATAACCACCTTAGCCAAAACACGCCGATCGTAAAGCAGGCCTCCGATCACCATTCCATTCTCGCAGAGCAACGTGAACTACTCCTACGAAACTCCTCATTTTTCACTGTTTTTCTCTTTCCACTTTTTCAGAATTTTGCATAGAAAATGTCGTATTAACAAAAATGCGGGTGTACTTACCTCCTTGAATGAAAGACAGTTTTACGGGCAGAGTAGGTCATGCAGCAGGAACATCGAGGCAATGAAAGTGGACACGTACTCCCCGGAGGGACACTCACAGGGGTGCACGCCAAGTGTTACTGCCCTGCTAGTTGGCATTCCAACGACACAACTCTCGAATAACTGGTAATAAGAAACAAAAAACTCACCCACGCACCACCATGAGCTATTCAGAAAGATCGGTACGTCAGAAACATAACTTGTTTTATAAAACCCTGAACTTTCCCAATTAATTTTTAAATGTATTCTGACAGCATTTAAACAAATATGTTCAAAAATAATGTTACTGAAAAATCATTTTAAAAGTCATAAGGATCTTCTCTGGGCAAGAGGAATCTTCTGGAGTATTTTTTAATGCCCTGACACCACTAAGATGCAAACCTATCCAAACATATTTCTTTAACATAGAATTTCACTAATTACCAGAAATAACATTATGCGTGATATATCATTAATTTATTAGCAAATAAAACTAGTTCAGACAGCTTTATAGTATGATTACTGCTGTTTCAGTTTCTTAATCAAACTTAAGTCAACTAAATCATGAATACATTTGGGATGAGCTAAAACCAATGTTTCAAGTAGACATTCACCCACAAAATCAAGTGTGGAGATTTACTTTAAAGTTGTATCACTCTATATTGTCATGAAGTTACTTTAAAATAATTGTATCATTTCCATGTAATTGTATGCTTTTAAATTTTTACTAAGTAAATTACGACAAGTACAAACAGGCATGATTGAAAGAAGAGTTGTGGAAAAGCCCTTACGCCAAAATAAATATATTAAAAATTTAAAGCCCATAATTAAATTATCCTGACTTTTGTTTTTTGCACAGAAATGTAACATTGGAGATATTAATAAAATATTTAATAGGATTGAAATACATATACCAGCTTAAGAAAAATTTGTGTGTGTGTGAGACAGAGAGAGAGAAAGAGAGAGAGGGGGAGAAAGAGAGAGAGGGAGAGAGAGAGGGAGAGAGAGCGGGGAGAGAGGGGGAAGAGAGGTATGCATTTATTTACACTATGGGCATTGCAGGCTTAAAATAACAAAGCAAATCAAGATAACATATTAATAATAAGGATTCATTAAGGAGGACAGCTATTTGAAGCCTCCTGCAGTGCCTAAAACCACCTCAAGTTCTTAAAAGATTTTTGAACAAATCAGTTCACAAAAAGTTTGTCTACTGGGTATTTTCACTTCAGAAAATTTCCAAGTTTCAGGAATGCCCCACTCTAAGGAAAGGAAGCCAAAGCATATTTCCTGGATTGTATCAGCAGCCGTGGTTTTCGGTTTAATTAGTGACTGATGCATTTTACTTGTGTCCTCATCAACAAGTTAACCCCTGAGCCTTCCTATAGCACACTGCCATCCCACCCCTCTCAAATGCAAGACAACACAGAGGTGTTGCTATGCTAATTATGGAAGCAGCACAGGCCAAAGGTGGGGGAAGGTGTCCAAATTATCATTATTTTCAGCAATCCTCCATCTGGCCACTGCAGACCCTGTTGCTGAAAGCATACCCTCCCCTCCTGAGTAGAAATAAAAGTCCTGACCTCCTACAGTTTGGTCCCCCAAGAACAATTCTGATCAGAATCTAACCGCAGCGAAACCCAGCGAGCACACGCGCACTGGAATTTACCTGTTTTTGTGCCGAGTCTTTAGCAAGTTCCTTCCAAAGGGAGCCATGGTCCCCCAGGCAATCCGACAGCCAGGTCTGTGTCTCCAAGTGATCTGAGGGGCGGGGGTGGGGATGCCTGGATTTCCCGGGTGCAGGGAGGAGGACTGCGAGCTCGCGCCTCCCGTCCTCGGCTCTCAGCTCATTAGGAGCCGGCTAGGAGGGTTGTTGCGAGTTGTGCAACTGCTGCCTGACTTTGAACTGCGGGATTGTTGTGGCTGCTGCACCTCTGGAGAGCTGCCCAGCTCCGGGCTTGCAGAAGGCCCTTGGAGGCAGGAAAAGAAAAAAAAAAAAAAAAAAAAAAAGGAAAGGAAGGGAGGGGGACGCTATTGTGTTCTGGACTTCTTTGCAGACTTTGCTAAACTTCGAGAACTGCCAAGCCCGCAGGCATGGTGCTCTCTATGGGCTTGGAAGCCCCCGCCCCCCACCTTCTATCCCCACCCAGCCACACAAGGCGAGCCGAGCGCACAGCAGGGACTTAGAAGTAAATAGCCCCACTCCCCAGCCAGCTCCCGCCTGTGGGAAGCAACCCGAGCGCCGCGAGCAGGGCTGAGGGCCCGGACGCCCCGACCCCAACGCCCCAGGCCCGGGGGTCAGGCTGCACAACCAGCGTGTGTGTGGTGGCAGGGCGTGGTGACGCTGGACGAGGGCTGCAGGTGGCCACCGACCGTCTGGGAGCCCGAGTCCCCGAGCCTGGGGTCCCAAGAACTTCCCCCAACCCCCTGCCTCCACACTCCTCAAGTTCATCTTCCAGAAGTTGAAGGGCCCGAAGGATCCCGGGGCGCCGGGTCACAGCCCTGGCGCAGGACCCCGCGGGCGTTTGGGGTCTGACTCCCGGGTCATCGGCATTTACGGTGTCTTGTGGGGGCGGGGGGCGGGGGAGCTCGGGGGAAGAGGCCCCGGGAGCGTTCCCAGGCCGCTGGTGCCGGGATTTCGCCCCCTCCCTCCCCTCCCGGCTCCCTGCAAAGGGGGAGAGGGGGAAGAAGTCAAAGCTCTGGGGGTCGCTCTGCGTCGCCCCCGGGCTGGTGGACGCCTGGACCTCGGCAGAACACAGGCACGGCTCGCCCTGTCCTTGGGAGCCCACCGCCCACCCTCAACAACGTCAAACCCGAAAAAGGGATCCAAGGGGTACTGAGATTCTGTGTGCGCTGGTTCAGGATTCTACAAAGCTCAAAAATCATCTTTACAACACGTACTGTCATCCTTCTCTTCTGCTCTGTACGGTATATTTCTATATGCGTATACTAGTATACAGATATGCTTTATAGAACATTATTTAAAATATGTTATGGTTTATAATTATACGTAAATATTATATCGACACCATATATATCTCACATTGTTACAAATTAAAAAACATTACAATACCCAATGCTTTCATTCAATGACCTTTTTTGCTAATCCTAGAAGATAGGATATTTTTAAAAATATATATAACCATCTAATAAATGGACCTATGGTGATGATAACAAGAAAAACCTTTGAAACACCAAAAGTAATAATGATGTATATTTTTACATGTTTATATTTATACACACACACACACACACACACACACATATACACACAATCATATACACACGTGACATGCCACATAACAAACTTGAGTATACTTCAGTTTCAGTTCTTGATTTTATTTTATAAGCACACCACAAAATTTGATTTAAACTATTATGAAAATTGCCCAGTTATGCTAAGTTGTGCAAGATCTAAATCCCTAAAGCAGTGGTCCCCAAACTTTTTGCATTTGAGTACCGCTTTTAAACCCATTTCTGTAATTTGTACCCCTTGTTTTTAAAACAGCTGTTTTTAAATACTGACACTTTTGTTCAGGGCCTATTAACGGAAAATAGTGGAAATGAGGTCATAAGTTAGGAAAGAAAAATTACTACACTAAACATAAAAACCACAGATTTAATTTTATAATATTCATAACAGTTAAATATTAATAATGATCAAGTATTAAACATTAAATAAAAAAACTACTTGAAAATCACGATTAAAGACAACGCACTTCCTTTTACTCAGTCAATAACTCAACTGATCAAACTGTCTATGGATGTCTTTACGTGTTTGGGGGGTTCTAGAAACATTACAAATGGATATTCTGAAATTGTAGGAGAGCGGTTTGGGGGAAGGGCTCATAGCCACGCCCTCCCCCATCATCATCGCTCATGTGATCTCATTTTGAAGTGTCTCTGTTAACAGAGATTCAAACTTAACATCTAATGTTCCATAACTAAGGTTTTGCATTTTTTTACTTTACTTGTTTTTTCACCATTCCTGATTATTTTTCTCTGACCTCTGAATGGCCCAGCACATACCCCAGGGGACAAGCGTCCCACCCTTGGAAACCAATGCCCTAAAGCTATATACTGTTTACTTATTAATATAATGACTGCAGTGGATTTGCAAAGCATTACCCATTTATAAATATCCTTGTTTCCTGTAGATTCGGTTCTGCACCCTATTTAACATTAATAAATATATAGTTTTCATATAAAACATTTTCAGTAAAGGAGTTTTAATGGAACGAGAGGAAACATTATATCTTTATTAGTATAATCTTATGTTGAGTTTTGAGTTAGCACAAATGAGTCTCATTTATGATATTGTTATTCCTCCCATAAAATATTCCATTAATACTCTTCGATGACAAGCGCTTCGATGTGCAAGAATTAAACACAAAGGATTAATGTTCCTCCCATAATAAAAGCTAAAAGAACACAAAGATATGGGTATTCATATCTAAATTTAAAAAATAGGCAAATAACAATTTTAAAGGAAAATAACAAAAGAATGTCTTTTAAAAATCAACTTTACTACTGTCCAGATATTGTATAAGTAAATTAAAATGAGAATTTATTTTGCATCTACCTAATTGCCTGATTTTTAAAACTATCACATGATGGTCAGAGTTTACTACTCTATATGAATAGTATAGATTGACATGTCACTTGTAGAAATCAATTTGGCTATGTATATCAATTACCTTCAAAAATATTTGACCTCTTTTTTATTCAATTTATTCTCATAAGATTTTTTTCCAAAGAAATAATCAGAGTTTCATAAAAAGGCTTATGTTTATCTGTATTCATTTGAGAACACAATGAAATATTGCATACAAAGTATTTACACAAAGTATTAGACAAAGTACTACTTTTTTTTTTACAGGGTGGAGAGTAGTGTGAAAAATTATCTCAACTTATAAATAAAGCAAACTAATGACTGTGTGTCTTTTCAATAATGTGATGGAGCATTGTATAATAGTTCCTCCCAAAGGTTATCCAGTTTTCTGGAAGAACGCATTTTTTTAAAACTTTTTAAAATTACTTTTTATTAAATTTATTAGGGTGACACTGGTTAGTAAATATATAGGTTTCAAGTGTACATTTCTATAATGTATCATCTATATGTTGCATTGTGTGTTCACCACCCAGAGTCAGTGCTCCTGTCACCATGTATTTGACCCTCTTTAACCTCTTCTACCCACCCCGCTCCCCACTCACCCTCTGATAACCACTAAACTTGTCTAAACTTGCTCTTTACCATTGACTAGGCCTATACTCTGAAAAATTAGACGTTAAATTGTTAAAAAGAAAATGGCAAGTTGCACCTGATTTTTATTCAGGAGTGATATAAATGATTTTTGTCTCGTAGAAAGATAACTTGAAAGGTTGTGATTTTATTACCCTGCAGGAAATCAACCAATTTTCTATCTAATGTACTTCTATTTCAGCATTCTTTCTTTAATTCACTAACTACATCTAACCATTGTTCCTATCGTCTTTTGGACCAGCTTTATAATTCTACTGGATCCCTCATTAATAAGTTAAGCCAGTCCTTGACACTTTCCCACTATGTATTTGTATGAGATTCACACATTTTAGTTTTGGGGAAATTATAATTCGAAAAACTCTAAGAATGCTTCGGTGTTTTTCAACCAACAGAATATCTTCATAGAAGAAACTTATATAACAGTCCCAACCTTTCTTAAAAGATAAACTGTGTAAAATGAGTTTTGATGGTAAAAAAAATAGTTAAAATGTCTTTTTATTCATCTATGAGTATGAAGCTCAACCAAAATAGATAGAAAAAGTATATTTTCTTATATATTTAGATTAGCACATGGAAACTGGTGCATTAGTCTTAATAATGAAAAATACTGAATGAATATCCTCCTGAATCAAATTAAAATGATCTGTGGTTGAGTTGACCCCCAAAGTTAAACAGTGTTAAAACACGGATTCTGCAGAACATCCTGCTTTTGAAGGAGATATCACAAAGAAACTAATTGTATCAATTTTGGGTCTCATTTGTTCATAGAACTAACTTCTCTTTGTATTAGAAAGTCCTTTTTATTAATTGAAATTTTTTCAGGTTTACTGAGATTTAATGGACATGCATCATTATATAAGTTTAAGGTGTGCGTCATAATAGCTTGACTTACATATATTGCAAACTGATCACCACAGTAAGGTTAGTCCACATCCATCATCTCATATAGATACAATAAAAAGAGAAAACAAAGAAAGTAAAAAAAAAAATCATGTTTTTCCGTTGTGATGAGAAGTCTTAGGATATACTCTCTTAACAACTTCCTTATGTATCATACAGCAGCGTTAACTGTAGTCATCACGCTGCAGATTACGACCCTAGAACCTAGTAAGATGTGTCCTGTAACTGGAAATATGTAGCATTTGACCACCTCTCTCTCCAATTTCCCTTCCCCCTCTCCCCACCTCTGGGAACCACATTCAAGGCTTTTAATTGTACCAACTTTTCTGACTTTTAGCTTCAACACACATGCCATCACCAAATGGGGACGTATAATTCAGGGGTGAAGAGCTTAAGTTTGAAGCTGTGGAGACTGGGACACCTGTCAGCTTTGTCACCTTCTAGTAGAGATCTGGGATAAATTCCTTAATTTGTCTCAGCTTCAGTTTTCTGATCTGCAAAATAAAGGCAATAATAATTAATAACACATCTCAGTTTCCATGAATCATAAATTTAAGAGAACTTTTTTCTTTTAAAAGTACTTCCTTGTATTTGAGACCCTGTCCCTTCTCTCAAATACAAGACAGTATTTTTAAAAGAAAACTATCCTCATAAACTTACAATTCATGGAAAATGAAAATGTATTATTATTATTATCTCAAATATTTGGTGATGGAAAGAACTGATTCTGGGTGATGAATACATAACACAACACATAGATGATGTATTGTAGAATTGTACAGCTCGACCCTACGTAATTTTTACTAACTAATGTCACCCTAATAAATTTAACAGTAAAAAAAAAATCTTATCTTGTACAGATGTGTCGTATTCTTATTACTAGAAATGTACTCTTTACATTTTAAGGATTAAATTGGCTTACAGGTATAATTACATGTCTGTGCTGGAAGAGCTTGTTTTCCCCGGAGCATGCATGGAAAGAACAGCAGATCCGAGGTTCTAGATATTGGATTACATTACACACAGTTACTTGCCTCTGAGCTAACCTGTCACTACTTATCCATAATCTATACAGCTTGTTATAATCAATCTGATTTACCCCAAACCCCATTCTGGATTAAGAAAAAAATAGCAAGATACAGAACCCGTTTTGTTTGGATGACAGAGACCTCACAAATAACGCTGACTGGGAGAGTAGGATCAGAAATTAGATGAGAATCTTTGGACAATCAACACAGAGCAAGAGGGCACTGTGTAGAACAGAGCTACTTATTTGTAGAAGAATGTAGAAAACTTCAACAAAGTTAGTGGAGTATAAAAGGTTAAACTGAATTCCAGAGTTGCTATTATGATTATTATTACAATGAGTATATATCTTCTGAAATTTGTTTTTGTCTTAAGCTTGCTCATGGTAAAAGAAATCATGTCTAAAAATTGGAATGAATGTAACTTTTCTCACTGGATCTTTTAAATAATGGACATAGTGATCATGGGTTGTGAAATTACCTCTCTAAGAAGTTTGAGCACGGAAGAAACAACTACAGTAGACTCTTCATTAACCAGCACCCATGGAGATTGGTAGATGATGCATCCATGTACAGTAGACTCTCTGTTAACCACCACTCAAAACTGGCACTCTCAAGCAACTGGCAAAGCCGGTTGAATGGTGGTTAATGGACAATCTACTGACCTTTATCCGGCATCTACCCATCCCCGTGGGTGCCGGTTAAAGACGTCAACTGTAGCTGGAATGTTAGAAAAAAGCCAGAAGCAGAGATTCTATTTCAGCTCTAGGATTAGATGGTGGCAATGTTCTTCTGATTTTAAATGGAACTCCTAAGCTTCTATAGGACTCTCGTAATCATGTATCTAATTAGTCATACAACTTCAACAGGCTTTTAATTAATTAAACAGTATTTGAATAGATGACTGGTTGGGTGTTGGCTAGATACCCATGTCCTAAATAAAAGGCCAATGTCTTCACTTAAGTAGCCGTGGCTTTTATTAACGCTAATGAGGTAAAATAACAGATCACTATAAGGATGAGTCCTCCTATATTGCTCAACTTCAAAGAAAGTGTTGGGGAGCACAGATACTTTAATAAATCAAATGTGTGCATATGAATATATAAAACCCTTCAAATATACATTCATCTGCTATACTAAATAATAGAATCATAATATCATATTGCAGTGTTTTACACAAGGCATTTTTATGTCTGATATCTCATTGGACCCCAATATAAGAAAAAAAGATATTATTTCAATTTTCTGAATAAGGAAACTGAAGTGTAGAACCTTGTCATGATTTAATTATTATTCAAAACAAAACAAACAAACAAACAAAAACAGTCACCCTGGAACCAAAGATACTTTTAGAGTAAGAAACATAGAAACCCTCTATTTCAAATCTCTTATTGTATAAATGAAGAACACAAGACTCAGTGATAGTAAACTTGCTCAAAGGCACGTGTTAGCATGGAGTAGAACCCAGAACACAACTCGTCGACTTTGTTGATGACTCAGCTATGGCTTTTCAATCAAAATAGAACAAAATAAAAATCAAGGGAGTAAAACAGACCTTAGAATTCACCCAGGCAAGGACTCATTTTACTGCTAAAAGGACAGAAAAGAATAAATTAATTTCCCAGCTTCCAATATCAGTAGGCTTGAAACACAGTTCTCTCAATTTAAGTGTTCTTTTTAAATTCTATAACTAGATATGCTCAATGTATTTACAGGCTTTTGAATGGTTTGGGTTCAAATCTCACAGGCCTAAGTGACCTCAAAGGTAGAGTTTATAAAGAAAGAAAATAGTTTTAATTCAGTGACAAGAAATTTCATGAACTCATGAAACACTGGCAGAACTTTTCTTGAACTAATAGTTAAGCCTTACTGAGCTACGTGATGTGCTGTTAGAAATTTAGTCTTTGCGTTTTAATGTGCCAGAGACTAATAATTTTAAAATTCAGAACTCTCCTTTAACAAATATGGAATAGATGGGGAAAGAAAAGCTGACCCATCTGCTTCCAGCCTTGACATTAGACACCACTTTAGGCAGTTCTAGCCAAGTGAAGTTTGAGCATTGGTTACAAAGGTGCTGGAGATAATGGACAAACGAAAGCAGAACAGCAGGAGATGGCCGCCATACTTGTGCTGGAACCCAGGAGCCAGCAAGGGCTGCTCTCAGCGACTGGAGAAACTTCTCTGACAGACCACACCTGTTAGAACTTCAGGGCTGCTCCTGACAAGAACCCTGAAGTGTGCACGCCTCGGTGCTGGGTCAATATTTGCAAAGTTTCTGGCTCCTCCCACTTGACAAACTCCGGCCCATATTTCTCAATGTCAGACACTTAAGCTACTAGGTTGGCACAGTGTCTCAGGAGTACAGTTTGCAGGCTTCTAACTTTGCCAGCACCATGGAAAATGTAGAATGATGTGGATTTGAGAACAATTAAAATCAAACATGATTTTACATTAAGTAGTTCGTGAACGTACAGCTACCTAGAAGCCTGCAGGCAGAAGACACACTTATCATGAATAAACTAAGTACGGGGAGAAAAATGAACTCAGAAACACGGTGTGTAATGCCAAGAGAGAGCTGCGTAGTAAAGGCAAAGCTGTGAAGTATGTCCTATCTTATGACTAATGTAAATAAAAAAACACATAGCAATAAATGTTCAGGATCTGACTCGTACTAGTAACAGAAAACTCAAAGTCAGTGTTCCCTTCCCTTAGAAAAGGATCAAATGCTCTAACTGCCGTGTAATACATTCCTACTCACCTAGACCATGAATTTGCAATCAGACCTATCTGAATCTGAATCTGACTTCTGCTATTTACTAGTTGTGTGACATTGATTTATTTAAACTCTCCGAACCTTAATTTCCTACCTAATCCTAAATAGATAGAAGTCATACCTACTATGATTGTTTTGAAAAATGCAGTAGGTAACATAAATAACATTTCAAACACATAATATATAGTTAATAAATGTTAGCTCCGTCTCCTAGCAGTCCCTGACACTTGGGGTATGTATGATTCAGGCAAGACTTACTATGCTAGAATGAATTGTTCCTAGAAGAATTAAGATCAACTTGTTTTTTTCCCATCTTCTCAACTACTCACACAAAAAATTGTTAGAATTAATATTTGTAAGGAATTAAAGTTGGTGGTCAGTCTTCAGGTCTGACTAGGTTATAGATAATATTAGTAAATATTAAAAAGAAGTCAACATGCACAGCAGGAAATAATCAGAATATTCTTCAATTCAGAGCATTTAAAAATGTTACAAAGGACAATTATTTATTAACTTAAGATGCTACGTTTACTTATTAAATACTATTACACCAAAAATAAAGAACTCAAATCGAGTTTTTACCTTTGAAATGCATTATGTGAGTGATTCAAACTAATCTGTGGGAATTTGAAGAGAATACTATGTAAGAGCAAATGTTGATGATTTCTAATAAAGATAAAAATAGTTAAATTACTACTGTTAAACAGATATGAACATAGCCTTAACATTTGCTATTCATATGCTTTACCATATATGTTTGGTTCATGTTTAACAAACGAATTGAATTGAAACTAATTAGTCCTTTGATACAGTAACATTTTTTTGATGCCTAGATTATGCAAGGCACTGAATTAAGTCTACTATTCAGACATTAAAAGGGACAGTCCTGGTTTTCAAAGAGCTTGAGTTTAATGGGAAAAAACAATTATAATATAAACTATTAGTCTTTGAATTGAGCTTTGCAAAGAGTACGATGGTGATATGGGAGAAAAGTAATTAAATCTATTAAGGATCGTTGAAGAAAATTATAACTAAGACATGCCTGTTATTATTGCCATTTTATAGAGGTTAAAAACGAAATGGTTTACCATTATAATACAATCATTTACATGGACTTTAATTGATATTTTATTGATATTAAATTCAGTGCATTTGAAATTGTTTCCTTTTCAAAATTTACTTTACTTATATTCAAAGAACATATTAGTCTCACATGTATCAAAGCACTAATACCAGTTGTTATGGACTGAATTCTTTCCCACCAAAATGAATATGTTCAAGCTCTAACCCTCAGCGTGACTGTATTGGGACAAAGGGCATTTAAGAAGTAATCTAGATGAGATTAAATGAGGTCACACACGCAGGCCCTCACCCCATAGAGCTGGTATTCCCAGGAGAGAAAGAGACACCAGAACTGTCTCTCGCTGCAGACGCACAGAGGAAAGGTCATGTGGGCACAGAGACAAGGTGACCGTTTACAAGGATGACTTCTCACCAGAAACCGAATTTGTGAGCACCTTGATAAGTGACTTCTAGCCTCCAGAACTTTGAGGAAGTGAATTTCTGGTGCTTAAGGCACCTAGTCTGTGATATTTTGTGATGACAGCCCAACCAGACTAATACACCACTAACATAAAACAGATGAACTTGGACTGATCGTCCTTGGACAGGAACATCACAGTACCTTCTGCTGGTTTGGAAATCAGGCTACCTCCTTAAATCCCTCTGTGTCCTGGGAGAGTTTGTCCCTGGGTCCGGGAGCCTCCTGGGAAGGTCACAGGGCTTCTCAATCCACACCCTCCCCCTGAGATTCAATGTCACAGAATTTCTCAATGACGAAACGTGTCATTCTGGATTGAAAGAATATCAGGGTTGGTAAGGGTTATTCAAATCCAGCTGTGAGAAGTTTGCCGCTGGCATCCTTTTCCCTAGAATCCTATAGAAAAATCTGTAACCTTGTGAGGGACGACTCATTCTGGAAACCTTTCAAGACCCCGCCCCCATACATTTTCAAATTCTAGTCGTTTGTTATTGCAGAGGTCCCTTTCGTCTGGTCCTCCCACCAGCACCTGGGAACCTGCTGGAAGTGCTCGTTTTCTGACCCCTGACCTCCTCTACCCAATCAGAAGCTCTGGGTTAGGGATCCAGCACTTTGTGGATCAAAGTAAAGTTCACAAGGAAATTCAAAAACGGCTTGAAATGAACGATGAAAAGCACAACTTATTAAAATGAATGGAAGATAGCTAAAACCATGAGCTGATAGATATTTATAGATTTAGGTGTTTTTATTGAAAAGGTAAAAGGTATGAAATCACTGTCCTAAATCTCACCTAAAGAAAATAGAGAAGAAAGAATCATTGAAAGCAAAAGTACCGGAGCAAAAGGAAGTGATGATGATAATGAGACTGAAAATCAATAACATAAAAACACGTGATGGTGGGGCGGGGAATTAGCAAAGCCAAAAGCTGCATTTGTCTGAAAAGATGAATAAGACTGAAACATCTCTAACAAAATCCATCAAGAACAAAGAAAAACATAAACCGTATCAGCGATGAAAAAGAGAATGTTGCCATAGATCCTCCAGACACTAATGATACAATAAAAATACTACAAGCAAATTTATATGAATGAATTTAACAGCTTGCATAACTTAGTAAAATTCATTGAAAAAGTAGTCACTAACACAAGTATTTGTCAGGTCAGCAGATCTAGATAGATAGATTGATTGATTGATTTAAAAACAGTGGGATACTTATTGACTCAGCATCTCAAACTGCTATTAGGATCATACGGTGAGAATTAGTGCACAGCCCCCACCATGATCACAATAACAGACAATTATTTGAACTGCCGTTATCCATGTCTTAAATAATGCCTGGTACCTCCTCAGCATCTTATAGACCAAAATGAAAGGACCTGCAGATAAGCATCCATGACTTTTCTGTCATCCTGTAACTAATTTTAGATTAAAAATAGATTAGATAAAAGCAACAGAACACATGAATAGGATTTGTTTAAAATCTTTCCCACAAAGCTGAGGTGTTTTCACTGGAAGGTTCTAAGCCAAGTTAAAACAATAGTAACAATATTATAAAAACTTCTCAGAAGATAGAAGAGGGAAGATTAATTTCCACTCCATTATATGAGGCCCGAATAATCTAGATACTAAAATTAGTCAAAAACATACTAAAAAAAGAAAACTATAGTGCATTACCTTTCATGAAAAGACCTGAAAAAATACTTCACAAAATACATCCAACAATATGTAAAAAAGGATGATAGAATCAGGTAAAAGATAGTGAGGTTTAGTCTAACAATAAAATGATTTATTTTGTTAAAGTATTAATAAAAACAAGTCACCACTTTCATAGGAAGAGCAAAATTCATATATTACCTCCATAAATGTGAAAAAAGTATTTGACAAAATTAATCACCGACCAATGATAAAAAGTCTCAGCAAAGAAGGAAAAGAAGAAAAAAACTTAACAGTTAACATAAAACTTAATTGTAAAATACTGAACTCCTCTCCCTTAAAATCAGAAAAAGGGTCATGTTTTCTACTCTCACCACTTTATTCATCCTTATACTGGAGCTCCTAATAAATTCAATTAGAAAAAACATCAACAAGGAAGCAAATGACTCAAAGATTAGAAGAAACACATAAAAGTTTTTATTGACAGCATGATTGTTTAGGTAGGAAAATCAAGGGAAGATACAAAGAGCTGGAAGATCTACTAAGTTAATTTAGTAAGATTTCAGCATCCAATGATAACATCTATCTGGTGCCTATATGCTAGTAAGAAGCAATTAGAAAATAAAATTTAATGAGATCGACATCTATCTGAAAAGTTTTGCAATGTTAAACTTCTTCAACGTTGTTGAGAGAAGTTAAATTTTGAAAGACCTAAATAAATGCAAAACACATACTACTGAAAACAATATTTTGAAGCTATCAGTTATCCCCAATTTGGTCTCTGGATTCAATGCAATCCCAAAGAAATAATGTTGCAGCAATTGAGTATCAAAAGGCAAATTTGAATTTTGATCACTATAGCATTCACAAAACAATAATTTGAGCTGTTTTATAGATCTCAATTTAAAAGCTAAACTCATAAAGCTTCTAAAATGCAAACACAAGGAACACTTTTATGACATTGGAATAGGCTAAGGTTTCTTAGGCTATTAAGAGCACTAACCAGAATGAACAGGAGATAAATTAGATTTCTTCAAACTTAAAAACTTTTGCTCATTGAAACACATTCTTTTAAAAATACGCAAGTTGCAAACTAGGAGAAAATAATTGCAACACATACACTTGCCAAAAATAGCAACGTTATAATGTAGCAATAAAAAAACAAACAATCCAATGAAACAATGAGTAAAGACCAGAACAAACACTTCTCAAAGAAAAATATAAGAATGTCCACTAGCACATGAAAGAGTTAAGCATCATTAGTCATCAAGAAAAAACATATTAAAATCAGGAACTGCTTTACACCCAATATAATGGCTAAACTTCAAAAGAATGGCAGCACCAAATGTTCGCAAGGATATTACTGGTGGGATTTTAAAATGGCACAACCACATACAAAACCTGCAATTTCTTTTACGTTAACCACACACCTGCCATGAAACCCAGCTCTTTCATTGTGGTTATTTACACAAGAACAATGAAACAATATGTCTGGGAAAACACTTGTATCTGAATGTTCATAAGAACTTTCACAGGAGAATGTACAAACAAATTTAGTATATTTCTGCAACGTAATATTGTGCAATAACATAAGTCAATCTCCAAAACATTCTATTGAGCAATAGTAGACATCACAAAACAGTCCACGATGTTTGATTTCATTTATATGAAAATTAAATATAGCAAAAGTAAGTGTTTGTCTGTGTTGTCAGAGGGATTCACAGGGAATTGTGCATGGGAAAATTCTGGGGTGTGAAGGAAGTAATCTTCATCTTCATTGGGTTTTGAATTACACAAACGTAAATACGTGTTGAAACTCATCAATCTTTATGCTTGGGATCTATGCCTTTCATTGCATGTAAATTATATTTCAATTAAAACACAAGCCACAGAGGGACCAAGTTACTGTATTTTGTTGTGTATAATGTGTATCCACGTTTTTGGTCCAAACTTTCAGGGGAAAAATCTTTTGTTTTAATTTTTTAACTCAAATATTAATTCATTTATATTTAGGCACTTGCTTTTTGTATTATAAAGCAATTTTAGCATTTACTTTTTAACATTTTATGGTACAAGAAATTTTAGGTGACATAATTATAAAATACAAGAGCAGATACAAGATACAAGAAATTTTATGTATAAAAAATTTTTTATATAAAAATGATGATCATATTCCAGGGTATTATTTTGCATACAGTTATAGTTCTTGATTTCTAGAGTTAATTTCAAACTCATAAGCACAAATAAATGAATTAAAAGCATTTATATAGATACAGAATTAGTGCTACCAATGTATAACATGCATCCTTATTTTTCCCTCACAAATTTGGGCAAAAACGTGGTCGTTGTACACGGGAAAATATGGTATGAGATCTCAAACTTGGAAAGCAAAGAGGCAAAACGATATTCAACTTTGGAGAGAAGGAAGAAGAGTGGTATTCACACAGAATCTCTGAGGAGGAGTCTACTTTAAGGTTTGTGAACAGATATGTAAATGATTTTGAAATATTCAGGAATGTAAGTATAAAGTATAATAGAAGAGACGGGAAATAAGAATAAATGACAGAACATAGATATAGAGAACAAACTGATGGTTGCCAGGCAGAGGGGATTTGGGGGGCTAGGTGTAAAAAGGGGGGAGGGGAAGTACGAATTGGTAGTTACAAAATAGTCACAGGGATGTAAAGTACAGCACAGGGGATGTAGTCAATAACACTGTAATAGCTATGCATGGTGGCGGGCGGGTACTAGACTTATTGGGAGGATCACTTTGTAAGTTATACAAATGTCTAACCACTATACTGAAATGAGTAGAATATTGAAAGTCAATTGTGATTGAAAATTTAAAAAAATTAAAAATAGAATAAATAGCAGGAGGCACAAACTATTATTTATTGAGTGCCTATTACACACACACTTTGTGATATATGCGTACCATATAGGAGCAAATATAATCCACATTGCCATCTTGGACAGCAATTAGTATTTTTATTTTATAGATGATGAAAGAGGCCCAGAGAGTTAAAGTCTAAAACAGTGAAGGTAGAAAGTTGCAGAAATAGGATTTAAACCAGGGATGGGCATAACCATGAATCATCAGGCTGATTCAGTACACGGACATTTCCATTGTCTGCTGAGCATTATAAAAAAGAAAACTGAGCTAAATATTTGTATCTGAAGACCGTGACTTTCCCTAAAAATCTGAAATTTCTGGAAAATGCTGAAAAGCGGGAAGATCTGCCATCTTGGATCTCTGTCTCCACGTGGAGAAAAATCATCCGAAGCTCAGTAGCCTGCAGGTGGCCCCCTTAGGTAGGACCTAACTAGGACATACTACCTGCCATACCCTTGTGGTCATTTGGATATAGATTCCTGATGGATGCCCGTGTTTACCTGATTGCAGAGACAGAAAAAGTGGTGATAATATTATACAGTAAAAGGGGGACACAATGTCACCCAAGTAGAGACCCATGATTTATATTGATGGAAAGGCAGCCATGGAAACTGACAATTCCAAAAGCAAGACACGATACAACAACAACAACAACAACAAAGACAAAAAAACGAGGTGTGTCTGAAAGGAAAGCCCAGGTACTAGTGACTCACACCCTTTGGACTTCCTCCAGCTTGTGGGAATGCTGTACTAATAATGGAGAAACTCACAGAAGGCAAATGAAGTTTTCAAAGTAGCTTCACATGTTGCAGAATAACTTCCCTCTAGCGTGAGAAGGGGGATAAACTCCGAGCTGTGTGTGATTACAAGCTGGAAGGCCGAGAACATTCGGCAGCCGCTGAGAGTTTCCAGGCCTGTGCCGCCTTCTCCGTGCAGGTGAAGTACAAGACCAGTTCTTCCGCCCAGTCCCTTTCAGCCCCCACGGTCAGTGGCTTCAGGGATTGTGATCACAGGAACCTGTGGCCTAGTAGCCCCAAAGGCTTGTCTGGAAAGTTCGTTCTGTACATACTGGTGTCTCCCCCTAGAGTACAAAGTGAGAAATGTTCTCCTTCCCGGGCCGCTCACTTTTGACTCCCCTTGGGCTGCAACCTCACGTTCTTCTGGATTCTTCTTTCATATTTTAAATCCTCCACCCCAGCTAAACCAACGCAATGCGTGCCCAGCCCATTTCAGTTCTACATAGACCTTATAATGAGGACGGTTCAGAGGTAAATAGTTGATTTTTTTCAATAATCTTAATACACCTAAGCCTGCAAAGGGAAAAGGAAAAAAACAAAACAAAACAAGGTTAAACGGATGAATTAGAATCGATTTGAAAATAGAATTCAACCTGACTTTTTACTCAATATACTTTTAGGTTAAAAGCATTCACTTGCTCCTTACTTGTCGTGATGTTTTCTACAACATGTAAATGCAAGGTAATCTTGGACTTGTTCTTGGATCAGTAGTAATGTTACAAAGTTTAGCTATTGCTTTAGAAATAAAAAGCATTCTATCTAAGCTCTCCTTCAGAAGGCCCCTTGCCTTTATGTAAACCTGGACAGCCCTTTCTATCCATTTTTTAGCCTCCACCATGGGCATAGTGTCAGTCTATAAAGTCTGCTTCACAGTATGCTGTATTGTATGAAATCAAATTAATTTGGCCCAGCGCCTTTGATAGAGTGAGTTTTCAATACATGGATTTCAGGTTTAATCTTTAGGAGACTCTGAGGCCAGAGAAGGAGTATTTGGTGAACAGTAATCTCATCACAGTGTTCACTGAAGATCTCTGAGGGAAAGGTTGGCATGTTTGAGGAAAAGTCAGAAGTCCCATGTGCTTTAAATACACAGACAGAAGGGACACAGGTAGGATGTGACAGTAGACAGGGAAGCAGAGAGCCACTCAGAGTAGCACAGGCCACAGGGGGGAATTTGTTCTAAGTGCAATAGGACACATTTAGAGAGCTTTAAGCAGAGAAGAGATGGAAATGTTTAAAATAATTTCTCTGGCTACTGCATGGTAGCTGCATTAAAATGGGTCCAGGCTGTTGGTAGGAACACTGTGCAGTGGCTCCTGGGAGCAAGGATGGCAAACCTACAGCCACTCCTCACTTAAGGACCTACCCGTATAATGACCGCTCAGACTTAGGACCCATTCTCTAGCTGGGGGAGTCTCCCTTCTCCGTCTTCATGAGTCTCAGGAATCCCTGTTTTCAGTCTGTCTCCATCCCAGCCGATTAGCATTCACTACACGAAGTGCTTGCAATCACGCAACGCTACATACTTCGTTTATAAGTGTGGTGTCACATGACATCTATTGAAAAATACACATCACAAGACATTGGCTTGTCTGAGCCTCACTTATCAACCAGTTTGCTTAATGACCCAGTCGTAGGAACAGACTCGGTGAGGAGCGCCCGTACTTAGATTTGGAATATATTGTAGTGGCAGACCTGCACCCCAGAGGGTTTTGATACCTTAGAAGTTGTGTGTAAAGAGAAAGGAAAAAATAAATGGCTTCCAGTTTTTGGATTTGTGTAGCTCAGTGCATGATGGTTTTAATTACCGAAGGGACAATACTAGAAGATGAGCATGGTTTTAGAAAAGGTGTTTGGAGGACTCCAAAGTTCTATTTTGGCCAGGAAGTTTGCCTGATGTTCTTTCAAGTAATGCTGCTGAAGATGGCATTGGTTATACAATTTGGGTAATCAGATACAAAAATTGGGAGGTGGTTAGAAAACAGATGAAATTCAAAGCCTTGAGACTTATCAGGGTCACTCAGGAAAATTCTAAGTTGAAAAACACTAAGACAAACGAATACCAATAATACAAATTATTACGTTCTTAATTCAACATGTAATATTATTCTATGGTAAAGAAGGACTGTTTCACTTAATCAGCTCTTGGTAGAAGGGAGCCCAAGGGAATCTCTTCTGTTTTGGAATTACAGGTGCTACAGAAATTGTCTTAGATTTTGTCAGGTAAAGAGACAGGGAAAGCTTTTTTTTAATGAAAATTTATCTCAGTTTTTATTCTATATAATTACTCTCTAATTTGTAAAACAAAGAAAAATTTTAAAAACTGTTAGGAAGTTTTTTTTTTCTGTAATGCTTTTGTTTTTATGCAGCAACGAGGCTCACAGGGACAGTTACTTGAGCATTACACATCGTGGGCAGTAGTGTTGTGGACATCTCAGTTTCTTTTGGACATGAGAAACAAGATGATAATGGAAATCCGTGGTAACTACCGTGTGGATAATCTTTCCTTAAATATGGCAACTCATTACCATGTGAATCCCAAGCTAAGCTCATGTTATAATTGGAGTTTAAGTTGCAAAGTATGCTACAGAAATCTATCACTAATTTTTTCAAGTTAATTGCCTGGAAAGATACATCAGCAGAGACAGAAAGAGCCAACGCGAATGATCTGGGAATTTCAAGATAGGGGCAAATCGTGGTTCTACACAGATTGGGAAATTGGACGTTAAGTTTACATTAACCTAAGTCTCCGAGGCCTGAGTTACGTGCATTTTGTGTAGAACACAGTGCATGCGGGTGTGGTTGTGTGTAGGCAGATAACTATCTGTATGTCTAGAAAATGGACTTTAATTGAACAGAGAAATCAATTGAGCCTGCAAAGAGATTTACATTATTGTTTGTTCAGATGACTCAGAGTTACAGTTCCCAACCAGAGACTCACTTAGAGGAATGGGGTAAACCCACAATTTCCCCTGAGCACGCGGCTGATGAACACACATGATCCCAGGCCATGCTTCAGTGACTTCTTAAGTTTGATTTTCCCAGTCATGGAGGAAGAGAATGACTGGAGATAAATCTGAGAAAAGGGACTTGGTTAAAGGTTCCCATCCATGATTAAGATTAAAGATAAAAAGAAGTTTTAAATAATTGAAATTAGAGATATCGTACTGAACATTTAAGAGTTAGAAGCCTTGAGAGAAGAGAATAAACTTATAACAACGAGGGAGAGTCCTCTCCTACAGCAGCAGGACTGTCCAACCTGCAGCCCAGGACGGCTTTGAGTGTGGCCCAACACACATTCTGAAAACGTTATGAGATATTTTTTACAACCTTTTTTTTTTTTAAGCTTATGAGCTATTGTTAGTGTGAGTGTATTTTATGTGTGGCCCGAGACCATTCTTCCAATGTGGCCCAGGAAAGCTGAAAGGTTGGACACTGCTCTTCTAGAGGTTTACAGTTGTTCATCTGAACAAACAATGATGTAAATCTCTTTGTAGACTCAATTGATTTTTCTGTTCAATTAAAGTCCATTTTCTAGACATACAGATAGTTATCTCCCTATACACACCCACACCCACATACACTACGTTCCACACAAAATGCATTCTAGGTTCTTGGCTGAGATCCACCTTCTATAATAAAAAGATAAGTTAACAGCAGAAATACAAATAGAAAGCTTAGTAACATGTATACCGCCTGTATACAAGGGAGAGTCTCAGGAAAACCGAGTAACTCTCCAAAAAGGTCCCAGGCAAAAGATGCTGAGGGTGGAAGGTCACCAGGAAAAGCACAGTAACCAAGGCTGTGGTCAACATGCACATTTAAGCCTTGGCCTTCCACGCTAGTAAAAGTTTCTAGAAATCTAGTCATCCTACTCCTCCAGATACAGAAAGGGAGACCGCCCAACAAATGGAAATTTCCTTGGTGTGGCAAATGTTCCTTATAAAAGGGAAACTTCTATTTGGTTTTTCAGAGCTTCTCCTATGTTTGCTGGTTTTTAAACCTAACCAGCTCAAGATAATCAATACACAGAGAGACCTATTTGGCGATGGCAAGTTCTGTTGTCCTTCGTATTAATAGTTTGCTGTAAATGAATGAGCAGTTAGCAGACACTGGGAATAGTAGAAGTAGACGAGACTACTCTCAGGATTCAAACTTAGAAAAGTTTACTTTGATTAGGCCATAAGCTCCATCTTTTAAAAATGAGAAATAACATCAGAAAGTGAGAGACAGGAAAGATGGAAGGCAGATTCCAGACAGGTTAAGTGTTAGATATTCAGGTAAAAAAAAAGGTTGAAGAGTGCATAAATCTGTCATCGGGGTGAATTCTCCAAAAGTACAGGGAGAACTCTGGAACTGAAGAGCCACTATTCATCCAATAGTTGTTGAGCTTTCCCATCTCCGAATTAAAGGGGTTCACAGACCATTCTTTCCAATTGTCAATACTTTAGATGTCTCTTTTTATTATTCAGTCAATAATCTCATGGTCATTTTTAGTCATTATCTAATAAATATTTTAAATCCCAAGAGAAGCTCAGAAACCTACATATGGTAGAGATGTTGCAATCGACAGGTACCCAGATAAATCGATTTAAATAGACAGATAAAACCTAGAATTTAGTCACTCCGTGGTGACCTCAGATGGGAAGGCGAACACATGAAGATTATCAATGGGTAATATTCAAACTCTTTATTAGTTATTCTAAGAGCAAAATACAAGTTAGAAGAATTTTAGGCATAAAGCCTTTAGAAAAACAAAAACCAAAACCAGTTCACCTATTTTCATAGAAAGATGCCTCAATTCCTGCACTAGGGGCATCATTTCAGTGCTCCCTAGAATACTTTTTCAAGGAAAATATCCACACATAAGCTATCCTCTTAAAAACAAATTGTTTATCGCTTCTCGGCCTTTTGGCTAAGATCAAGTGTAAAAACAAATTGTTTGTTTGTTTCTGTAGCTTTAAGGCACTAGGGTTAAAAAGAAAAGGAATAACAGATTTTTTTAAAACACCAATTAGAAAACAGGTAAGGTTTATATATGTCACAAGTTTACCACAAGGTTATACATTTTCTCCCCAAAGAAAAATAGTGCATAGCGTCTATTTGATTTTGAATCATTGGACATTTTCTCCCTATTTTTTTCAGCTTTATCATATATTTAAAACAATGCTTACATTGACAGTGAATATGCAAATAATATACTTAACATTCATTTTCTTATTCATTCTCCCACTTTTTTCTAATTAATTAGGGATGAATTTTGTCAGCATTTCCCTGAACCTCATGTATTAAAGAAATAACTTGAGAAAAATAGGAATCACACTTCCTTTTTACTACTAGGCCTCTGTCACACACTTAAAAAAGATTATTCTTTGTTTCTGCAATTCAAAACAGACAAAACAACTAATTTAAATATCATGCAAAGAATATAAAATTTGTTTCTAAGTGGCTTTAAAAGGATTCTATCACAAAGATGATATGGAAGTGAAAAGACACTAAGCGTAATTCTAACGTGATCAGTAAGGGGAAAATACAGCCTTTAAACTTCTATTGCTCCCCCTGGTGACAGAAAAGCAACAATTTAGACAACTATTCCTCAATTCTTCGTCCATTAATTACCCTTTATATATATAAAACTTCCCTCAAGTGAGTGATGTTCAATATTGGAGTCTATGTAAGTTTGTAAAGCAAAGTGAACGTAATGAAAACATTAGCTATTTAAATTTCTGAACATCAAATGATATGAATGAGTCTGCTAATGTAAATCATTATTAAATATTTCATATCAATTCCTTTCCTTACGTTTAGGGCAAAATGTGGAGAAGTTAGTCTCACAGACACATATCATAGAATATAAATGATCTCTATAGAAATCACTCCAGATTGATGTTTTCGATCGTTGCTGCGATTACTCGATGTCAAAGGGAATAGGTCTCAGACACCTTTATCCTCAAATATTCACATTCCTGACGGGAACTTCCTTCAGTGACTCCACGTATCCTGCAACAGTTCATGCAAGAAGTGAGCTTCACTCCCAAAGACGTTGGAAGCAATTTTCTTCTGAGAGCTTGGAAGGGGAATGGACGTCATTGTAACTCACGAGATGAGGACACTGTCTCAGAAGTGTGACTTGGGGACTGATGGTGACTTAGGACGGCCTCATTTCCGGCAAGACAGCCTCATTCTTATGACCATAACGGGGAGACTAAGCTAATGCCACGGGTGGGCAACAGTGACAAGGGGACTGATTGTACAGTGAACAGGACGCAGCATCCAGGACAGAAAAAGAGGAAGTGCTCAGGAAACAGCCATCGGTGGCCCAATACCTTTTCCACCTGCTAGCACATAAAGAAGTCATCATTGGACTTTATAAACATGAAATTGTGTTCTTAAGACATTTAATCTAAAGTCAGCATACAGAATTCAGTCATGCTCCCAGCTACTTAAAATAACAACTTTTCAAGTGGTTAGTAAATAATGTCCTATTCCTTAGAGGGACTAGTATTTTTAATTGTTTATTTCCTTTAGCTACATTATTTTGCTTAACCCTAACACTGTAACTGATTCCCTGCTTATCTTTAACGTTCCTCCCTGTTTTAGCATATATTATCTAAAATCTGTGTTAGTCCTAACACCACAAGGTATTTGCTCAAAGGTGTGAGTTATCAGAAAAGAGCCCTAACTCGGTGAGGACTTCCAAATCTAAAGAATCCTTGTTCAGGCACTCATCCCGGCCTTGCTTGCTGCTATTAGAAAATAACAGATCTCACGCTTCCTAAAATCAAAACGCCAACTTCTTGAACTCGAGGAAGGAGAGGCAACGGAGAGAACGGTACCGCAAGTTCCCTGCCGGTGTGCGTCCTGTGAGTCGGGAACCTGGAGGAGCTGAGGCCAGAGGTGCCTTTGCGTCCAGAGTCAGAGGTGGGAGAGGAGGGAGGGGGCCCAAGGGAACGGCGAGGGGGCGGTGGGAGCGCGGGGGAGGGGGGAGGATGCAGGGAGGGAACATCCTGGACGGATAATCCCTGCACTCTCATGACATCATCCTCCTGCACGTGTATATATACACATAGGGGAGGACCAAAGCATCGCCCGCACTTCAGGGACTTCCAAGTCCGCCGAAGGCAGGAGGAAGCACCGGAGAGCCGCCCCGCTCCGCGAGTCTCCGAGGTGTGTGGGCCTGGCTGGCGGGCACTCTCCCGGGACGATGGCAGGAAGGAAGCTGCCGCTGCTGTGCGCCGCGCTCCTGGCCCTCTGCTCCTGGAGTCTGGGCTCCGGTAAGCGCCGCCGCGTTTCCGCCCCTCCCCCGCCCGCCCTGGGCCGCGCGTTGCTGCTTACAGGAATGTGTCCAGGGAGAAGAGTTTCTTCCTTAGTCTGGATTTGCTTTTTTTTAGTGGTAGAAGCGGAATGGTTCTTTTCTCTGTCTTTATGGTTACAAGAACGGTAAGGTGTGTTTTTCTGTTTTTAAATCTGCAAGGCAGTAAAAGGAATGTCATTGCAACACTTCATGCCCTCCTATGCAATGCAACTATTAGAGGGAAAAAAACCAAAAACCATGAAACTTTAACTGGGCTGGTCACTATCTAATGAGAAGTACAGAAGCAGTGCCTGTGAAAGCACAAACCCGTGATCAAAACTCTATCTCATCCTCACTCATTCTGTTCCCCCAAATTATTTTTCTTTGCTGTGTGCGTGTTAAATAGCAATGTGAAAATTGATGATTAATGAATAAATGAATGAAGCATTAATTGTAGAAAAATATTTCTAGAAAACTACAAAAATATTACAAGGATTTTTATTGAGAATGTATTTTATATAGTCTATGTGGCAAATAGGCATCTCATTCATGTAATTCTTTTATTTTTGTGCATGTCATTTAAGTTGTTACAAAATGCATTTGGAAAATGGGCATTCTTATATTAATGAAAATTATTTACCTATAGAGTGTTTTGCATGTGATAATTAAGGAGAAGTCATATACTGCTAAATCTTGTAGCAATAATTCATGTTGAAGATAAGATTTAAATGTAGAAGGGTAATATAAAATATAATGACTACAATATACTTCAGTTAATGTTTAAAAATTAAATGTTCACATCAAAGTTCAAAAGAGAATGTAGAGAATAAATGCAGGAAAAGTCATTTAACCTGTTTTGTACCTTTTTATCTAATAAATATGGTATTGAAATATTTCATTCAAACTCCTGCTATAATTTATTTAAATTATGAAATTAAATCTAGCAGAAGATAGGTTATTTAGCAAAATGTGTAATTGGTTTTGATCTTTAAAAGACTACCTTGACCTTCTAACTTTGCATATTTTTTAACGAGATAAATAGTAAATTTTCTACAGTTATGATTTTACCTAATAGTTAGATGATGTTTAAGGTACACTCAAAGCACGTGAGAAAAACTGGGTTATTGATCAAACACTTTATAAAATTTTGCAACTTCTTGCTGGGATAAGTCAAAATTTATGGGGATTTTGGTATGCATTATTCATAAATGGCTAAAAAAGGTTGTGATTCCTTTTGAAAGACAGATTGGGCCCCTAAAAATAGGAGAAAAAGATCTCTGGTGTAATTAGGTTCCAAGATAACATTTGATAAATGGTTTCTCCAAGTGTGACATTTCTTTTTAATGAGACTATGATGCAAAGAACATAGTCATTTTAACTGTTGTTTTGTTTTATGACATGTCCATCAGTGAGTTTCAATTAAGTCATCTTATTAAAATGTCCTGTACCTTTATTTTTACTACCTTATAGTAATTCCTAAATTTTTCTTCTCTGTAGAAAATTTACTGGTGGAAACTACATAGGAAATTCCAAAAAACAATCAGAAATTCATTTTCAATGCTATTTATTGTACCTGCACTGATGGACATCTCCACTTTTGCTTAAATGATTTCCTTAATAGACTGTGATAAAATTCCTAATAATTACACAATATTCTAAATTCTTGTTTAAACTAGAAAAACAAATATTTCAAAATATTTTTTGTGAAATAGCATCTCAAATACATCTGAATGTCTTATTCTAAAATTACCAGTAAGCAATTCTTTGGGGTTTTGTTGTTGTTGTTGTTGTTTTCTTAAAAAGCCTCTTGTACACACCTTTTTAATATGCTGTGTTTTTAAATATCACTATGCACATATTCTATATATTTAAACTATCGTTGATGAAAATTAACCAGCATATTTGATGACATTTCTGTTATATAATATAATCTTTTTTCTTTTTAATTCTGAGATGTAGAAATCTTTAAAGCAACTCTAAATCACCAATAGCCCTCTTGGCATATAATCATGTGCTTATTTTCTTTGAAATGCTTCTCTTATTCTAGCTGCCTTTTAGCCTAAATTAAAACTATATTTTTTATCTGAATACTAGTTTAAGTGGACTAAATGGAGAGAAAAGACAATAAGCCTCTGAAACTAAACTATTTTTGAGATTAATCTAAAATCTCCAGGTTTCACTATAATTATATGATATGTGATTGTATAGTAAACATGTGGTTTTGATTTTACTCAGATTCAGAAGAGGAAATGAAAGCGTTAGAAGCAGATTTATTGACCAATATGCATACATCAAAGGTAACATTTTCTTTTCTTTAACCAAGGATTGGAAAACCTATGAACTCTCATAAACATGGCATCTTTTTCCTATGGTAATAACTTCCCATTAAGACTGAAAAGTTAATGGGGAGGCATTTCCTTTCCCGGAAACTTTTCCTTGAGTTCAAAGGACTGAAGTGTGTTGATGTGACAAGGAAAGAAATTATGACTATCAATCAGCATATAGTAACTTTAATTAAATAGTCACGTATTATTTATGTGGGCACATACATGCATGTCAAGAAGTCCCATTTCCATTCCTATCAAATTGTGCATGATGAAAGGTGTATCAGCCTTTCATTAAATACAAATTGGTTGTTACAAAATAATCATGGGAATATAAAGTATAGGGACTAGAGTCAATGATATGGTAATAACTATGTGTAGTGCCGGGTGGGTACTAGACTAGTCAGGGGGATCACTTCTTAAATTATATAAATATCTAACCACTATGTTGTACACCTGAAATTAATTTGTACTTCTTAATCCCTTCCCCTTTTTCACCATCTGCCAAACTCCCCTCCCATCTTGCAACCACCAAAATGTTTTCTGTCCTTAGGGGTTTGTTTCTGTTTTGCTACACTTGATCTTAGCCAAAAGGCTGAGAAGCGATGTTTCTGTTTTGCTTGTTTACTTTGTTCATTAGATTCTGCACATAAGTTAAATCACTTTGCATCTGTCTTTCTCTGACATACTCTACTCAGCACAATGCCCTCCAGGCCCATCTCCATGTCACCGCAGATGGCGAGAACCCATTCCCTTCCGTGGCCCAGCAATATTCCATTGTCTATATGGACCACCTCTGCTTTATCTATCAACAGGCACATGCTGGGGTTATATTTGTGATCTCTTAGACATTTACATTAAATCCATGCCTTGATTTAAATTGTTCCTAAAACAGAAATATTATCTGTACCTGCTCATTGTTTTTATTGAATCAATAACTTAGCATTCCTCTTTTATTATCCCTCTGTTGGGGGTCTTGAAAGTAAGGTTCCTAGATCCCAACCTGTATCTAGGGAAAAAAATTTCGATTAGGATATACCTGATTCCCATGCTATCACACTATATTGTGATATTATATTACAGAATGAGTCAATGAATGTATATCTAAATGTAGAGTTAGAAAACAGGGTTCTCAATCAAAACATGTTTCCCAAATTAAAAAAAAAAACAAACAGATTTTGAAGTGAGACAATCAACTGGTGAAATCACTATCGTAATACTGGGAGACCAAGGCTAAAGACTCAACAGATGTCATGCTGACAGTCCTCGTAAGTGCTCAAAACTCCTGGGAAATTTCTAGAGCAATGCTCCCACTCAGGTCTTACCACCTCAGGTTCTCTTCCCTAATTGGATGAGAATGTTTTGGCTACAACTATCCTCACCATATAAATAGAATTATGTTTGCTAGTGTTTGGTATAGTTTTATTAAGAAAGAGAACCTGATAAAGTGTGCTTTGTTAAGGCTCTATAAAACTGCTGGAATGTTTGAATTGTCTATGCTCAAACTCAAGGTCTTGTATACAGTAGGAGTTTAATAAATGTCTAGGAACTAATTGTGGACATCTAGGATTCATTACTGACCCTCACCTTTTGTATTCCACTATCAGGGCTTCACCACAGGTAACTTTGTTTTCAATTTAGTGAAATGTTTGAACTTCCCATCTGCTGAACTCATCTGAGTTCAGTGAATTACAAGTAATAAGTACTAGTCATATTGATTAGGTCCACTTAATTAATTCGACCCAGATTTTATTCGGTATTAGAAAGCTAAATCAAATAATGGTAAGTAGGAACCACAGATATTCTTGTTTTCCCATCTTCAAAACAAGAGGAGATGATATTCTAACTTTATCTGTAGGGTTAAGTCTGTTATAAACATTTGTACAAAATAATGTAATAAGTAAAAATGATTATTGTTAAAGAAAAAATTCACAATACTTGTTAAATATATTAAGGAAGACTACTGAAATGAGAATTTTATGGGGATTTTACAGAAATCAGACTCAGTTCTGAATACAAGGGCTGTCTGGAAAAAGCCAGCCATAAATGCCTCTATTTTTCATATTATATGGCTGGATACTTCCTAGACAGCCCGCATACAATAAAGATAAGTGTGATATATAGCCAGGGAGCAGGGCCAGGATCAGTGGATAAAAAAGAAAAATACTGAGAGGGTAGGAAGGTTTTTCCTAAGTAACTCAACAGAATTCCAATATTGAGGGTGGAATTTTGATCCAATATCAGGTATATCTAAGGTGATCAGATACCAAGTGTGAGGGATTTTCACTATATTGACTCAACAGGATTTTTTGCTAAAATTGTACTAAACCAAGCAAAGACAGACTCCAAGGTGAAGACCTAATCAAGAAGAGGGCTCTTAGGGTCTGACTCAGGTTGGGTCAAGGAGAGAGATTTTTTTCCTGAGTGAAATAGTTTCAACCTAATACAAAATGTTCTCAAATACATGTCTACTTCAACATCTTTTGGTCGAATCCTTTTCCTGCTGTGCATCCTAGACAGGACAGGGGTTAGGTGATGTGACCTTAAGGAGTTGAGTGCTGTGGTACCTATTTTAACTGGTACAAGGGAACAAGATGATTGACTTAATTTTCTTATTCAAAAAAAAAAATTATCAGACACTAGGCCGGACAGATACTCTCTAAATAAAGCCTTCTGTGCCCAAATTAGTTTGGGAAACGTTGGATACGATATTGGCACCCTTGAGAAAGGTACAATGAGTATTTGCATTATCGGGGGGTATCTAAATTTAGGAAGTCTTTGAATTTCTTTTAAACTAAAGATTTCCAATTTACATGACAGTGGAGAAAGCAGTGAGTGCAACACTAGTGTTCTAAGAAATACACTTTAGAAAATACTCATCTAAATGACCCTAAGGCACTTTACAAATGTAATATCAATAGTACCCCATTAATTGGAAGGACATACAGTGTTGCTCTCACACCACCCTTCCTCTAAATTGACATAGCAGAAAAATTCAAACAGTGGCTCCATAATTATATTCCAGTGGCGTAGTTGAAAGGATTTCCAAACTGTTGAAAACATTGTACTGACCATTTTTGTACTCAGATTTGCCTGTCCCTAGAATGAAATCTTAATGAAAGGATATTTTGATACATAGTACCAAAATACCCTTCAAGAAATAATATGTATGCATACACTTCTACTTAGTGTCATTTATATTTTCCTTCTTTCTTTGCCCATATATGTGTGCATGTGTATGTATAACTTTATTGCATTTTTTAAAAATAGATAATATGAGGTATTGGCACTATTCAGCTTTGTGATATGAAGTTATTCAATTAAAGACAGTGTATTTATTAGGTTAGAGTAACAATTAGACTCTGAAAATGTAATGGCTTAGTATAAATTTATTTCTTATTCCTATCAGCTCTGAATGCATTTTTTTCCTTTTTTTAAAATTTCAGATCAGTAAGGCAATTGTTCCGTCTTGGAAAATGTCACTGCTCAGTGTTTGCAGTCTGATAAATAGCCTGAACAGCCAAGATGAGGAAACAGGAGGATTTCGTGAGGATGAGCTTATCCCAAGAAGGAAATTTCCCTCTGCCGTAGACAGCTTCAGCTTGGAAGCAATGTTGACAATATACCAGATCCGAAGTATCTGTCACAGCAGGGCCTTTCAACAGTGGGAGGTAAAGCGAACACAAAATCAGAAGATAATTGTGGTTAGCTTTCATTTGTGCTGGTTTGTTTTTCAATCCTGATCATTATCATCACAGGAAGACTTACAAATACTAACGCAGAAAAAAAATGTGTTGAAGTTAGTTAACATTCCTTCCGATCTCTAAAGTGTCCTTCACATATTTTGGAATTCAGCAAAATATTTTTCCTTTAGTCTTAAAAGGCAGATTTGATCCACATGCTTTTACTGTGCTTAAAACAATGGCATGCTTAGGCAATTGGTGGTGGTGGTGGTACCGTGCCTAAGGAACGTAGGGAATGCAAAATGTTTTCTTAGAAACATTAAGTCATGTGTTTTATCTATAAACAAACACAAAACACTGAAGAATCTATTAATATTTGAATATCTTAGGCAGAAAGATAAGGATACATAAATATAAATAGGCATTTTATTTTAATATGGCATATTAATATATATCAAAATATATGGATTATTATATACATTTGAATATATTTGGCAGAAAGATGGGACTATGTAAATATAAATTAATGTATCTATATAATAATATATCATATTAAAATAATAGAATATATGTCATATTAAAATATACTATACTCAAATTATATATGGTTTGTGTACATAAAGCCTAATATATAATACATATGTAATATATACTGTATAATACATATATATAATAATATGCTGTGTCATATTATGTCATATGTCATAGACCACATATACACATATTTTTAAATATATATACAATAGCCATCTCTTTTGTTCCTATTTCAACTGAATGTGTGGAGTTCAGGAATCCTTAGCAGCTAAACCCGGGCCAACAGAACCAAGACACCCAGGTTCTGTTCTAAAGAACTACAATGAGGGACTGGATGACTCTATCGTATTAAATACTACACTGGGGACTCGCCATCTTTGGTTTGGGAATGTTTGTTTAGAAGAGTGAGACATGCTTTAAAGAAAAAAAAATAGATATTTAAAAAAATTTCCACCAAGGGAAATTTCTTTCAGATTAGCCTCTGTGAGAAGTGTGCTGAATGTTTTGTATTCGAGGCTTACGCCGACATTGGGAGTTTGAGGGTGTCATCCCTTATAATAACTATCTGTAACTGACTGTCACAGATGCCCTGTTTGGAAAAGGAAATGCAAAACAGAACTTCTACTGTTTATTATAACTTACAACTAAGGATGTTTTCTAGATGAAAAATGGAAAAGCTAGTTTTAATTTTACTTTTTGGACTATTCATCCCTAACATCCAATTCTAGCTAAATGGTTTAATCTTTAAAATATCCTTTGAGTCATTAATACTTTTTAAAAAATGCTAACTTTAATATAGAGAAATGTTATAGTAATTACTATCTACTTATCCAGGAAGAAAAAAATCAATAAACTACTATACAGATAAATCAGGTGCATATAAGATGAGAACTTTTGCTATTTTCAATGCTATTGAGTGATTTCAAATAAAATGATGATATCATTCAGAGCCTAGTACAAGTAATTACAGACTATGTAGGGTGAAACAAAAGATTAGGAAACCAGATGGTTGACAGTAGCTATTTTTCCTTCTCTGAAATTGAATAACTGTGGGTTGAAATAAAGTACTACTTAGTGATATGGTTCAATGCTCATGCGTTATAATTCAAAAGTTAGCCTTCTGTCAGTATTATAGTCATCCCAATGTTTAGAAGACAATAACAAATACAAATATAATTCTTAAGTATTTTTTTTAATTTCATGTAAATTATATGCAAAACTCTAGAAAAAGTTCTTAAATTTGTGGTAGCTGAAAGCTTTGAATAAGAACAGTATTATCAGAGACAGTGTTTGAGACTAATTTTAGAATGGGGTATACTCCATGAGGTATTAGGCAGGATTTTACCTGGAAATAACTCCCTTGAGTTATTGAATCTGAATTTGCTTTTAATTATGAACTTGCTTGTAATTATAATACTAAGCACCCACACTCTAAAGAGATCTTTACCATTTACAGAGGGCTTTCACATATGTTAATTTTTAAACTAAATTAGTAAGGCATCCTCTCTGTGATTGAGAAATGGATCTTTAGAATGGCTTTCAAGTCAAGTCAGTAACTATTTGAATATAAAATCCCGTTAACCTTGGAGGCCAGATTTGGTTTACTAAATTCAAAACTGTTGGTGTGATTTATGATATATTTCTATAACATTGTGGCCTACTATAAATGGAAGCCTAAAAATCACTCAGAGTGCTATTGAGTGTGCTCCTTGAGTTGGAGGTTTTTGTGTATGGTCTTGACATATAAAGAGAAATATTTTTAAAGGCTAGCCTGATTAATAGGAAGAACACCGAACAGAGAATCAGAAAAAAATATGTTCTCATCCTTTCTCGGCCACTTGATAGCCATCTGTCCTTGGACAAAACACTTAATGGCTTTGAATCTCCTTCACATAGGTCTTGCTCTCAGAATAGCAAATGAGATAAAATGTGGAAAAATACTCTGAAATGGAAGACTTCGTGCATATAAGTTTCATTCGTATTTTGTCTACCTTGCAGTTAATTCAGGAAGATGTTCTTGATGGAAATGAGAAAAATGAAAAGGAAGAAGTTATGAAGAGAAAAATCCCTTACATTCTGAAACGACAGCTGTATGAGAATAAACCCAGAAGACCCTACATACTCAAAAGAGGATCTTACTACTACTGAGAGGATAAATATTTTAGTTACCTGTGATTGTGATTTATTATTGTCCTTTAATTAAATTTCAAATTGTATTTGTGTGGAAATGTGTCAGAACACAATTATTTTGTCTCTTCTACAATTGTAGTTTATTGGATGTGATTTTTCTGCATTAACATAAATTGGACTAAATGGTGTCAAATAAATCTAGATCTTGAGCATGACAAATTGTGTATAATTGGAGTAGATATTAATTAAGTCATCTATAGAATGTTTTGTAATTTGTAAAGCACTTGATGGATCGTTTGAACAGTCAAAATGTTTGACATTTTAAACCAAGTTGTAAGGGATTTTAACAGACTCCTGGCGTGGCAGAGTCTAGCCTACACGTCATGAACCCAAAACAAGTACTGGTATATACTTCTTTCGTTACTTGACTGATGGTTTTTTTGAATTGAGAGAAATAGACACCCTTTTCTAGACTCACTCCTGAATCTCTCAGATATGGGCAGTTAAGAGTGATAAAATAGGATCATCTTAAAGGAATGATTAATGAACTATTGATAACTATGCCTCTCTTAATGATTTTCACTGAATTTGTTTTTTTGTTAAATTAAGTTAATGACTAATAAAATGATAATAAGACATCAGAACCACATGCTTCTCCGCAGATTTACTTCTCTTAGAAGAGTTGCTCTTTATTGGCTTTGTTTTCTTACACTTGACTCAGTAAATGATCATTTTCTTTTTAACTTCACTGAGGAATATGTGTCACTAATATTTGTCCCATTTGGGAGGAAAATTTTTGGGCAAAAGCAATACTTAATGTAACTTCTCATATATTTCATTTAACACTGACCATACCTATGGTGGGTTTCATAAGCCCTCATAGCCTGTGCATTTCATTATTAGTAGTGACACCCTAGACTCTCATTCTTACAGGGGTCTAAGAAGACCTCTCCTCACAGGGCTGCAACCCAATTCATGGCCATTCATGAAATAAAATATCAGGGTATGCACTGTTCTGGAATTGAGAACCTTTAGAACTCCGTGTCCTTTAGATATAAGCTTACCTCTCCCCTAGGCTAAACCCCACCCAGTAGGATTTAAGAGCAGCTCACTGAAATCTTGAGTTTTTCTGATAAACCTATGCCTTTCACAAACCACCACCCCACCATCCTTCCCCATCTGATCAGCTTCAACATTAAAATGTGCCCAAAGCAGTGATCCTAAGAAGCAAACTATTTCATAGTACTGATTCTGAGCACATACGCTGGGGTCAGGATGCCCAGATTGAGCCCCATTATTCACTAGTAGTAACTTTGGTCAATTTATTTAACCCTCTGTTTTCTCAGCCACAAAATGTGAAAAATAATATGGTTTGGAGGAGGATTCAGTGATCTGACATACGTAAAACGTTTGAAATGGTGCCTGGAACATATTAATAACTTAGCTTAATAGTTCTTCTGGCCACTTTCATACCCTTTTTTCTTTCTCCTTCAAAACCTACGGAGCATAATGCAATTTCACATACTAACCCTCTTGGTTTTCAACAACCACGGATCTCATTCCTTACTTCACTCATTATCCTTGAAGACTTCCACATACGTGTACAAGACCCCTTGGATAACCTTTCTTCTCAGTTCCTGACATCTTCACTTCAAATAAAAAGTATTTTATTCATTTCGTCTCATCCAATGGCTCCCATGGTCGTACCATAGAATTTTCTACCAATAAATTAAAGCTCAATCATAGGCTCTCTGCTCTGTAAGCATCTTCTTTTCTTTCCAATTAACATAATCTAGCATTCCTACTTCAACAACTACGACCTCTTCTAATTTATCATCCCCACCTTTTTTCCCTCCGCACCACCTATTCATGCCCTCACTTTGATCTCCAGTTGGTCTAGAGTCTTGTGGTCCAAAATTAAAATCACTTATTTGTAAAATCACTCTCAACTCACTAGCCTATCTCCTATGAAAACACTGTTCAACTGAAATCTCCCCCATTCTTTTTTTTTTTTAGAGGTGAAATCAAGAAGCAGTTTATTAAAAGGAAAATAAGGTGAAACAAAGAGGTAGTTTATTAAAAGACAAAGTATATGCCAAAGTACAGAAAAATGGCTCAAGAACCCTCCCCCTCATTCTGACCTCACCTGAGAGGCTGAACACAGCTGGAGAAAAGCAACCCACCTGGTTCAAGAGTCGCACTTGATGTTTATCACACACCCCAAGGGCATCCTTCGTGCTGCCAGGCACTCCTACCACATTTGCCTAATAAACTTGGCCTCTGATTCTCCCTGCTGTTGGTTTGACACATTTCTCTCCTTCTTTGAATTGCAACACCCGTCATTCCCCTCATTTTCCTCAGTTGGCTTCCTAATTACTTCACTAAAAATGAAGAGTGATGAGAGAATTATGTATGTCCCCTCCCAAAACACCTAACACCCACCCTGTGTCTACCCCTCACGCTTCCATTTCCATGGAAAATGTGTCTCTTCCCTTCACACCCCCATCCCAGTAAACGGTCCCACTGCTCAGGCACAAACCTAGAAGTCATTCCTAACTCCTCTCTTTAATAAGCACCGGCCATGTCACCCATTAAGAACTCTCGTTGACTTTGCATTCAAAACACATCTCAAATCCAATCTCCTTCTGGCGCCCTCAGCTACAAATTCTACCCCCAGGACTACAGCAAGTTCTTCCCAGCTACTCTGTTACCATGTTACCCCATCTACTTTCACATAGGAGCACACGGCTTTTATAAAGATTAATTAATGAGGCCCTACATTCCATCTCAAAATCTCACCGTGCCTTTTTGTGGCACCTAGAAGAAAGCCCAAATTCTGTCCTGGAAGCGCTTCAGTGATCAGGTGCATGCCTCGTTCTCAGTTTAATTTCACTCATTTTCCTCCAGTCACGTCACCCTTCTTGTCATGCCTTTAATGTATGTGGCTTCTTTCTGTTTCATGGCCCTTACAGGTGCTGAGCCCTCTTTTCTGGAAAGCTCTTCCGGTAGAAAATTATTTTTCCTGAGCACCCAGGACATCCAGTCAGAGGCTACACTCCCAGCCTTTTTCAGTCACTAGGAAGGAGTACATTGGAGCTAATGGGTTAGTGAGTAGAAAACGAAAATGTGTACAGTGTGTGGCTCTTTGGAAACTTAAAGAGAAAGCCAATTCCCTGAATTACTGCCTTTTTCTCAGGTTTTGGGGTCTCAAATTTCAGTTTTTTTTAACTGCACAAATGGATACCATTTTCTCAAAGATGGCGCCAATTGGCAGAGCCTAAGGCCATTACTACTTAGTGGAGCAGACCTGCCTCCCATCCTGAACTGAGCGAGCTGTCACTTGAAAGAGAAATGCATTTCTGTGTTATTTAAGACACTACTTTTCAGCCTCATTGATACAACATCTAAACCATTATTTTAATTGTTGCCATATTCTCGAGCCTTTTCATGACTGGTTTCTTCAGATTATTTAGATATCTGTACTTATAGACAGGGCGGGACCAAAAACACCCAGAATTCTCTTCTGGAAGGTGAACCCCTTATAGTACAGGGTTGTCCCAGTAGGTGAGTGTTCTAGGGACCCATCTGCATCAGTGCACCAGCTGGCGTTGTTGTGAGAGACTCTGTTCAGCTTCAGTGAATCTTTTTTAGTGACTCTTTCGATGTGTTTGCCCATTTCCTAATGGGAGATTTACACGTGTGCACCTCCCCACTCCACGCTGAGGGTTCAGCAGTTTTTGAGCAAAAATGGCAAGACCCCCCTGCCCCACCCTCCCTATTCACCCAATCTTGCCCTAAGAGACTTTTTTTGTTTGTCTGTGCCCCTGGATGAAAACAAGTCCTCAAAGGGAAAGGTTTTACTGCTGTGGAAAAGGTGAAACAAACAAACAAACAAACAAAAAATGGCAGAAGCACTAGAAGGCTCAAAAGAGATGAGTTCAAACACTGGTTTGAGCAGTGGGAAAAGCGTCTCTATAGGTGTATCGCACCCAACAGAGAGGACTTCGAAGGTGACTCAAGTTCAAACATGAAAGTATAAATGCACAATTTTTTTATAAATAAATTCCAGTTTTGTTTGGGTCCCCTTTTATATGTACAAAGAGGACTCTTCTTAACACCCTATCTTAAGTACCATTAATCCCCATATCTGCATTTGTTTTGCTTTATTATTCTTTACCTTTGAAAAGAAAAGTAGCCAGTGGCAGCCATATGCTGAGAGATGGCGGGCGTGGCATTCTCCTGTGAAACATAAACAATTTCAGAGGCCAGAACCTCAGACAGGGTCATTCTCACCGTGATGGCACAGTAAGGGCCACTGTGCAATCACGTCAGAGCAAAACCAAAAGCAAGAACACTGCAAACCACAAAAACGATCAAACAGCCTCCTTTTCCACAGAATTTGAGTGACTGCTGGTCCTTTACTAATTTCTGCTCTGACTCTGCCCCATTCTTCCATCTCATGGACAGGAACGACTGCAAGACCTAGAATGGCCCTTTGTTGTCTTCCAACACTCAGGCCAGAGCAAAACCACACTTTCTGGAATATTCTCCGAATCATCTAACACCAGCCCAAGTTCTGCATAAGGCCTCTACTTGTCCCCTGTGATTTCCCACAGAACGAGGTCTCCAGTGCCAGTAACCCCGACTTTGTCCCAACTTTGTCCAAGGATGCTCCTGGTAGTCTTTGAGTGTGGGCGCTGGCATAGCACTCAGCACCTCTTGAAAATGTCTACTCACCCATTTGTTAAATTGTTTATAGTCTACCAGCCCCACCAGCTCTGTGAGGACAGAGATTTTGCCTTTCTTATTAATCATTGTGCTCCCAAGGTGGGGCACAATGAAACTGTCAGTACGGATTTGTGTTAGGAATGAATAAATGAGAAGCAGGACATTTTCTCTTAGAATAAGAGGTACTAGATGTGTTTTCCACAGCTTTTTAAGCCCCAGTTTAGAGGTTGCCTTTCACAAGCTTTGGTATGAGCTCAGGTATCTGAACAACGTGCCTGGCCTATTGCAAAGCAGCATACAATCTGAGATGGTGATGCTCAGTGACAATGGCAGCTTGCAGAGATTATCCCTTATTATTATTATTTATCTTTTGTCTCCTTGATCCCCTTTGAGATGAAAATGAACAAAAATGCCTACATGAGAATGGTACTAGTGGAAATGGAAGGAAATGGATTTGTGAAATGTAACAAGAAAGAACTAACCTCAACTGGTACTTGAATGTAGGAGGAAAGAAGGACAGGCTCTAAGGTTGTTTTGAGATTTCCAGTCAGGCACTTGGTTATGTCTTCATATGTTTTGCGATCCCCTGTCACTGCTGGGATCATCTGAGCTTCGGGAGACTTGTGTTTAAATCCGGTCTTTCCCTGGAGTTGACCAAGGTCACAGAAAGCTCCCGAACTCCTCCTCTCACAGACCCCCTGGATGGACAAGGACACGTGAAGCAAGAAATCCCTCCGAAAGAAATCCAGAGACAAGCTGAGACACTCCTACAGACCAAGGGAATGAAAAAGGCCCACAATGAGATAGGTAGGAGAGGCTGAGCCACACTCTTGCCATGAGACCCACCTCTGGCACAATGTCACACGATTGGCGGGGGGGATGCCCAGCTCCCCACATCGCCCTGACACAAATACTTCAGACTGCACATCTAGAGCCTCATTTGTAAGACTCCCATCTGAACCTAGGGTCCCCAAACACCTGACCCCGAGTGTGATCAGTAGCCTACACAGCAAAGTCCTTCTCAAGAGAGTTGTCCCAGCTGTCTGACATCCATCCAGGAAGTACCCAAGGCTTAATACTGTTTTATAAGCCCCCCCTACTCTGGTCAGCACGTGGATTCCCTCCTTCGGGCATCGTTCACCAGGGCTAAGAGAAACCAGTTTTTCTCGGAAGAACAATAGCCTAAACACAGTCAGGCTTTCTGGGACAGGAAATCTTTCAGGGTCGAGGTACTTGACAAACGATGACCTCTGACTTTCACCTTGTTCCAATTTAAATGACTTCAGACATTTATAGGCCATTCAATATATAGATTTTCACTTTAGGAGAAAAATTCAGATGAATATTGAAATACTGTTAGTTGGAAATAAGTGCAAATAAACCTAAAATAAGAGTTTTTAAGTTTTCTTAGCAAGGTCCTGGGGAAGATAAAGTGAGAGACATTAAGCCATTTCTTGAGATCTTCATGAACTTTAACAAGGGGTGAAGTAGCACAATGTATGGCTTCATTGACTAGGGCAGAGCCTACCAACAAAAGACAAGGCAGTTGACATTTACGGGAAAGGACTCAGGTCACTGAGTGTTAAAAAACACCCTCAGGCCACATGGACCGGAAGCCAGGACTTCAGTTCTCTCTCCCATCTTGCACGATGGCAGATGACAAAGCTGAGAAGCCGGACACTAAGGAGAAGAAATCTGCAGCCAAGAAGGCTGATGCTGGTGGCAAGGTGAAGAAGGGTGCCCCCAAGGCCAAAACGCCTAAGACGGGGAGGCCCCACTGCAGCCACACCCTGTCCTGGTCAGAGGAGTCAGCAGATACACCCCATTCACTCCCTACTCCTGAAAGGCCTCGTATAAGAGGAAGTATTCAGCAGCTAAATCCAGGATTGCAAAGAAAAAGAAGGAGGAGGTTGTCTTGCTATTGTCCCACAACCAGTTGGTGGTGACAAGAATGGTGGCTCCTGAGTGGTTAAAGCTCACAAAACGCCTAGATACTGTCCTACGGAAGACATGCATGGCAGGCAACCCTTCAGTCGGTATTGCTACTTGTGATTGGACCTCTGTCCCTCCATCGAGTGCCTTTACACAGAACACATCAGAGATCGGTCATCACCATCTCCACCCAAATTGGTATTGGGGGTGTGAAAATCCCCAAACACCCCACAGATGCTTACTTCCCAAGAGGATGATACGGAGGCTCAGACAACACAAGGGCGCGATCTTCGACCCAGAGAAACACGAGATGACAGAGAAGCGCAAGGTTGACCAGAAAGCCATGGACTCCCCAGTTCTGCCCCAAATCCAGGTTGTTCCTCAGCTCCAGGGCTATCTCTGCTCCTTGTTTGTGCTCACAATGGGCTTTATCCTCACAAGATGAGGCTCTAAATTCATTACAAAAAGGCCTAATTAAGTGCCTGATCTGGTTAAAAAAAACAAAACCCTCCATTTAATGCGTGTAAAGAGAATTCCTACTTAAAAACGTACCACTTTCAAGTAGATAAAAACCCGCCGTGTGACCGTCTTCGAGAAAGCAATCTGACCCACTTGCCGTCCCTAACCCAATTTTAATCAAGAAAAGGCTGCCCACAGACTGAGCAGTTTAGAGATGCTCGATTTATTTTTTTCTTGAAATACTTTCCTGATATTTACAATGTGCCAAAGTCACATCGACAAAAGACTGTCCGGATATTTTCATGAAATCTCTGGAAATAGTCACAGAAGCACGGGAGTGAGCTCCAAGGCCATGTTAGCTTTCTGAGAATATCATCCTTTTTGGTTTAAAATCCTGGAATTGTATTTCATTTTCAGAAAATTTTCTAAGGATTCTGATCCCTATTTCATCCATGTAGAACACAGTGTAGTTTTAAAAAATTTATTTAGATATTCTTCCAATCAACAAATATTTCTTTAGTACATACTCTTGGAGGCACTGGGTATACGATCAGGGCTACCAAGTTAAAGACATACTTCTCATTGTGTACAAATAATATCTTTCCAAATCACATGCTGTGTTTGTGTGACTAAATTTTGGCCACTGGCATACAGGAAGCGTTACCATGGCCATTTTCTTGTATTCCTTTAACTGACAACTGAAACAAATTCTTTGTACTTTATGTTTGATCTTTCCTCCATCCTGCCTCCTGGACAAAATAAATGAAAACTTAAAGTAATAAATTATATCCATTATGCAGGATGGAGAGAAAATATAATAGAGTTGTTAAGAAACATGAACTATTGAAAAATTGGGATGGGCTGAAATATTTGAAGAGATTTCCAAGAACGAACCAAAAGTTGAATGACTTCCAAGCAGGATAAATAAGAAGTTAGCTAGACAATTATTAGCGAGGCATCAGAGCACAGAGCCAAGGTCTTAGAGGTAGTAAATCCTTCCTGCCCCCACAAAATCAGATCGCCTCAGAAATGGCTAATCGTCTGGGCTGAATTCTCAGTAGCAATGACAGAAGCTAGAAGACAGCAAACACGATCTTCAGGGTGGACAAAGAAATGATCCTCAGCTTAAATATTATTTTCCCATAATAGAACCTTTTAAGGGCAAGTGTAAAATAAAGGCAATTTTTTTAATTTAGAGATTTTGAGACCTTGAAAATCATTTCAGAAGGACCGTAACCTGATAGAAAAGGTCTGAGATGGAAGAAAGTGTGATGTGTAGAGATATAGTAAATACGAAGGTGAGTCAAACCACCACCTAAAGCCACTTAATGGCCTAAATGCAAAATAAAAGGGGTACTTCCTTATTTAATCCTTACATCGCTTTTGAAACTCAGCTATTTTTTTTTATTTTTCCTTTTGCATTTGTCTCCTGTCTTGCACAATACCAATCTCTGGTGTTTCTAGAATTCCTTCTCAGTTTTACCCACTTTCTCCCTCTTCTCCAAGTGCCCTACGTGTTTCTCTCTTCCGCCTTCTTTTCTCTTCTTTCTATTCGGTCTTCCTAGGTGTCTTATCTCGGATTCCACTGGGAGCTATTATGCTCACGGGCCCAGTCCTACGTCTCTGGCCCAGATTGTGTCCGTGGTGTCCGAGGATTCGGGGGCAGCCAAGGCAGGGAAACGACCACCAGAGGGCAGCGATGCACGAGCTTACTGGGTGGTGCCTGGGCAGGAGGTGCCTTAGAGGGAAAGGCCCTCCCAGTCACCACCTCAAAGTAGGCTGACCAGATGTCCCGTTTTGAATGGGACGAAACACAATGGTTCTGTCCTGTTTCAAATGGGACATCTGGTCAGCCTACCTGGAAAAGTGAGGTGACTCCAAGAAAAGAACACTGGAGGGACCGCTCATGTGTTTGGGTGATGGGCAGCAGCGAGACGCACGCTGTCTGGGTCCAAGAGCTCTGAAGGGTTTGGGCACTTGGAGCCCAACATACAGGGACCATCTTTGGCCCATTTATATAACAGGTTCCAGACCCACAGCTTTAGCTGTTTACTGGACCTGTCCATCCCAAATATCAAGTTAAAAACACGGGCATGGTTTTATATTCTTCTTTCACACTCTCTCATCTCTTCTCCAGTTGTGCAACTAGCAAAGCCTGTAGGTTCTTCTTCCTAATTTTTCTTGCCTTTTTTTTTCTTTCTTCTTCTTCCCACTGTCACTGCATTCGGGTCATTCCCTCTTCATGTGTCCCTACTAAGTAAAGCCTTGTTTCCAGTTACACTTCCATCCAATGGATCCTTTATACTTTTGAATTGTGATCTTCCTAAAAGACAATTCCTATCACTTCCCTGGTGGAAGTTCCTGAATATTGCTTAATTAATGTGAAGGAAAAAAAGGCTAGAAAACAAATCCAAAGCATGTGCCGCTTAGCCCTTTCATCTGTATGTTACCTGAACAATATTTTTATATTACTTGGTGCTCTTCCATGAGTAGACCATATCCGCTGTGCCTCCAATCCTATTAAACATGTCCTTTATCACGTGCTCTTAACACTTAGCTATCTGGCCCTTCCTTGTTATTCTTAGTAATTTGACTTTGGTTCCATTAGCCCCAGGAGTCCCTTATTAGCACCACCGTCTAAATAAGGTGCATTTCTCTGGGCACTCATAGCACTTTGTTCACATCTTTTTGCAGTATCTTTCACACTGTGAAGTTGTAAAATGTGTAAGAAAAACCTAACTGAGATTAGGTCTTCAGCAAAAGGATTTCAGAAAAGGGAGGGGGAACATTTCAACCCATGAACAGTAGGATAACCGTGGTTCGGGAGGTGACACTGGCTCATGCTGGGTTTCGTATATGCTTGAAACGTCTTTTGATAGTCCCAGAGGCAAATTGTCTGGTAGGTGATTGAATATAGGAGATTGCACTTAAAGGAAAAATCAAGCTGGAGGTACAAATTATAAAATTAAGAATCATAATCATATAGCTAGTGATTGATGTCAGCTGCAGTGCTAATGGCAATTAGGAAATGCCAATAAAGAGAATGTAAGATGATGCATTGAGCTTTATTAAAGGGAAATGACTAGAACCACATACATTCATAGTATAACTATTCAGCTCTCTGTTAGGATCTATTGGAGTGCTGTATGAAGAAAGAAACATGAAAATTATTAATTGCATGAAGCATGTTACCTTTTAGAAATAAGTAAGAAGGTAATATAGACTGAACTTCACCACATTCTATTGTCATTTGCTTATTCTAACAACAATCTATTTAAAAATTAATTTCCTACACAGCATGCCTATTTCTGTGTCAGGCGACTAGTGATAGAAGGTTATTCAGAATGAAAAATTAAGAAAAAAAGTAACTTTAGGCTGGAGAATTGCTAGAGTTTTTCCAAACTAACTTTGTTCTCCACCAGCCATGAATGACCATTTCAATTTTTATTCAGTTTTTTCAATACTATTTTGAGAAATAATGAAATCAGTAAACATGCTGCGACCAAAGTCAGAATCTCCATGTGTTTATGTACGAAGACCCCACATGTATTTTGAACATTTATATAAACTACAAAGGCTCATGACAACTTAAAAAAAAGGTTATGAATTGATGCAAGGAGACCAGTGTGAATCTTTTCTTTGGGGAGGTGGGGTGCGGGTGGGGGGGCTGTCTTCCCATGAAACCAAACAGTCTTTGAAATAAGTCACAGCTCTGTTTGGAACCCACAGCAAGATGCAAAGATAAAAAGCACCCGGTAGGTCATTTTCCACCTCTTGGAAAATAATCTTCACCTCTTTGTGGTGAGCTGTGCTTCAGCCCGGGTCATCCCCACGCTTTTGGAAATAGGTGATTTCTGAGAATCGTTCTCACCACAGCCCTTATCGAAGCAATCAGCACGCTGTGTCAAACCAGAGTTGTTGTCGGTAATGAGGCAAAAACCTTCTGCTGCCTCCATTATGTGTGACTAAAAGCTAGAGAAGCAACTCCTAGAACCATGCCTCCTCTGCAACAAGGTCACACTCATTAACTGAGCGAAAGGGTTAGAACTATACATTTCCCTGAATACGACAGCAACCCTGGGTCAGAAACGCTGCCATAAATACGTAAAGGAAAATAGACTCCCTGGTTGTATAAGGGAGGAGGAAAATTTAGGACGACTGGAGAATGGAGAAAAAAAACATTCTTCCTTTGCATAACTCAGTGACAGAAAGTGATGAATTTGCTCGACTTCACAGTATCCAAAGGAAGATGGAATGACACACAAAGTTCTGTATACTTTGAAGTTGTCTTTTTCCTACAATAATCAAGAGTGACCCAAGTTTTACCTCTAGGGTGGGATGGGCTGAAAAGTATCAAGTTAGTTGGCATTGACTATATTTAAATGAAAGCAAACTATGTCTGTGAAAATTCAAACGTTGTTGATGTATTTTCACCCAAGGTTTAAATAGCATAAATTTTCAATAAAAACAAAAAATAATTATTATATAGCATTTATTTCATTGCCTAGAAGAATGTTTCCAAAATATTTACATGTAACATGAGTTCCCTGGAATATTAATTTTTTTAAGCATTCCCTTGGTGGACAAGGCCTGTGGCCTCGTAGAGTCATTCTCTGCAAGATCCTGCTCATTAACCGCTGTGCATGTCCTGGGACAGCTGTCACGTTATAGGTACAAGTGAATGCCACAGTTTTGATGCCTGGTCACAGTCGTAAGTATGAAAGGCCATCGGAAGCATTGATGCCTCAAATCCACATGTGAGGTCTAGGAGCTAGAGCTCGTAAAATAGTTTTTGTAACTGTATAAAGTAACTGTACTGAAGTTTCATGGTGACATGTTTAGGATGTAAGAAGTTTGAGAACAGCCACTCTGAGTTCCAACGACCTGAAGGACCTCTTCCAGGGTAGGCAGAACGTCATACCCAGTGACACCATTGTGTCTTCCATGAGGACCTGGGGACTTGAGGAGCCACCTTCACAAAATGCTCCCACAGTCTAAGGACTCCTGTATGCCTTGCTGAGTCTGCTATAACAATCTTAGGATTTGTTTTCCAAACTGCTCATTTTGGGCAATCCTCTGGCCTGTTACTCTGAGCAAATATTTCATCCAGGGTTTGGAAAATGCTCTGATCAGCAGTCAAACCATTCACTTCTCCTTAGGATTCTGCATAGCCCTTACAATATTCAATACATTGAATATCCCCATGAGCAAAATATAAGATACAGTATTTCCTAAACTTATTGAAACAGAGAACTTCCTTTAATGTTTTATTTTTTGGACAGTGTCCATGTATACATTTTGAGAACTGTCACCTGCACCTACACTAACTTAACAAATATTTCCCAAACTCCTAATGTATGCCAAGCAAGGTTGTAGGTATTAGAGATACAAGGAAAACCAGCTATCCTGGGTCATTGTTTCATGGAGCTTATTTCCCAGACCTGGGAACAGTGATGATAATGAATAAGAAAGCAAATATACTAACAATGAAATTTCACTTAGCAGGTAGGCCTACAAAGAAACATAAAACAAGACAACATGAAAAATTACGGAGGCAACTTTAGGTTGGGTGATGAGATCCTCAGGAAAAAAAAAGGCTACTTCCTGGGGCAAAATTTCAAGTTCAAAAACTTTATTATGCTTGGGCTCATTTTATAAATCTTTGCTTTTGATTTTGATGAACTTCTATTTTTCTGAGTGAATGCAAACAAGTATAAGATGAAAATAAACGTATTTTTATGTTTAAACATTTTACTGGACAAAAGGCCATACCAATATGCATAAAATCTGAAATACAGCTTTGTGAATTATAAGCAAAAACTTGTGCAATCACTGCCTAGTTGAAGAAAGAGAGTAATTCCAGGCCCCAGAATCCCTAGCCATGACCGTTTTCAGACAGTCACCCCAATACATTTAATAAACATAAAAACAAATAAGAAATACAAACTCTGTGTCTTGCTCTTACCAGAAAAAGAGAAATTGTAAGTAACCTTTACACATTCTTGTGTTCTCTGTTGTTATATGTTCCATCTCAGAGTCATCCTTAACATGCCTTTCTGTTGTAATTGTGTATCTAGAAATAATTTCAGGAGTATGAGGCAGATGGTTTTGTTACCCATTTCATACTTTTAAGGACACAGTAGGAGAAAAACAGGCACAAAAATTAGTGCATACATTACAAGACCTTATTGTTGAACTAAAGGTAAACTTCAGAAAATAGTCATAAAACTACCTTGAGAAAAAGCACATCCAGAGATAGCTTTCTAATAGTATTTTTATTTTTTGCATTATAGTGCCACCTAATGGTGACAAGTGGTATGAAAGCCAAGGTTTTATTCCACTGACGTCAGGAGTTCTCACCACAGTTTAACTGTTGGAATGAGGCTAAGTATTATACCCACATTCCTTTAGGGAGATTATCCTAAAACTAAGAAAATAGTGGTAGCATATTTGCAGATTGGTTGGACTCAGTGTTAGGCCGCACACATATTTATGAATGCTTACTCTTAACTGTTTATTTTAAAACTGGATTCTCAGAATCTTGACCAGATCCAAGAAAGAGAGAAAAAGAGATTAGAGGAGCTTGAAAATGTGCTGATTTGAGCTTCAAGGCTGTCCCGGTCCTTCTGAATCACTCACTTTACTGAAAGATGAGGGAATTGTGAACTTTTTCCTGTCTTGCCAGTAAATAAAAATGGATGTTCGGATACATTCAAGTCGCCTGGTTGGAGCGTCGATCATTAGAATGAAAGCTTGATTAATCAGCATTGTGGTGAACTAATGGGGTATTTTCCTTACTTTTCACTTCTGTTTTGCCCAGCATTTGGAAGAAAATACCTTGTCATTTATAGCTTATTGAGTTTGACATTTCTAACCAGAATTGACCTTAATCCGAAGTTTTAAGACACACGTTTGCGCCACCCAGAGGTTTTCTTCGTTCCCTTCAAGGGGAGACAAAAAGGAACATCAGAGAAGGCGGCTTACGTTTTCCCAGGGGAGGCATTCTCTTTTCGGGGGTATCTGAGCCCCCCACGATCCAGCAGGGGGAGGGGTCAGCCCCCGTGGCCCCCGCTGAAGGGGGGCATCCTGACTCCACCCTGAGTGCCTCGCGCTCGTGCACACACTGAACGCAGAGACAGGCCGAGGGCGTTCACGAAGCGTTGGTGCGAGCACTCAGGGGCTGCGCGGGGCGGTCACGGTCACCCTGTGCCGCGCTGATACGGAAGCGTGTGCGGGGGAGGGCTGGAAGGGAAAGGAGGCGTGGCACTGAGGAAGCTTCGGGACGCGCCCGCGTGCTCGGACAGCCCCGGGCTCCCTTTGTTTTCTCCCTCTTCCAAAGTCCATCTCAAGCGTCCATCCTAGGTCCTTCTTTAATCGCTCCTTTTGAGCCTATTATCACTCTTTAGAGAGAAGGGAAGCCTAGTCTTAGATTACTTCTTGTTTCGTGCATACATTTCAGTGTTCTTTTTTTTTTTTTTCTGTGCCTCGGTTTACAGAGGTGAGCACTAGATTCCTGGAAGGTAGGAGGGAAATGGTTCAGGATCCGCCCAACAGCAGCGAATGCGCCTCATTTTCTACTTTATTAGTCACCTAAAGAAATGCATGTACCATCAGTATGAATAAGGACACATCTCACTTAACGACCGAGTTATGTTCCTACCACAAGATCGTAAACCGAGCTGGCTGTTAAGCGAATTTGTCGTTAAGCGGGGAGCTTAAAGATAGATGCCTTGTGGTGTGTTGTGGCGCCATAGAGTATATCTTTTTCAATAGCTATCATGTCACACCACACTTACAAATAAAATATGTAGTCTTGTGGGATTGCAAATGCTTCGTGTAGTGAATGCTATCCCACTGCGGGAGTGAGACAAAGACTGAGAAAGGATTCCTGAGACTCATACAGACTGAGACAGGGGATTCCCTGTGCTGGAGAACGGGTCGTAAGTCTGAGCAGTCGTTAAACAGACAGGTCGTTAAGTGAGGAGAGGCTGTATTAAGTTCTTTACAAAGATTACATTGTCTAGTATTTAATAAGAGTGTATCTTCTACTAAGTAGCACTGGATTTTTATACTAAAAGGATATGTACCTTGCGGACCGTAAGGAGCCCTCGTATTAGCAGAGAAGTCCCCTGCTGAACCGCCAGAAGAAAAATGGAGCTCAGAGCACATGGTCTTTTCCGTCCTGAGATGTCCCGGCTCATACGAGAGGAGTGTGGGTTCAACCAGCATTTCTGCTGTAAGATCACAGGTAAGAAAATCAGAGTTGAACATATACTGACCACAAATGACATGATATAGTCTGAATTTTAAAATAAAACTATTGCTGTTTGCATCTTTACCTCAGATTTGGAATACAAATAGAAATTTCCACTTCATAAAATTTTAATGTACAAGTTATCCTAGAAAATCACCGTCTTTCAGTTGTTTCTTCACCTCATAGTATAGGATTTCTATATTATAGGTTTGATTTTCTGATGCTTCCAGGAAGAAGAAAAATCGGGAATTACACATAGAAAACCTGGTATGTGTCCAGAGAAGATTTTGGTAATACACAATAAAGCTTTATTAAATATTTAACAAATAAGTAAAAAACGTTTACTAAATGAATAGATGGATAGATAAATAAATGGGGTGGCCAACATCTATAAAAAGGCCTTTTATCTACATGACTTCAAACAGTAGGCATAAAATAATTCTCTTAATTTGCTCATGAATGAAATAGGTTGTTTGTTTGTTTGTTTGTTTTTCTTTTATGATCCTGCTTCTTCGAAGGCCCAGCGTTGCCATTCCTAGGAACTCTTCGGCGAACAGTTAGTTACCACTGAGAATGGCGGCGGTCCCCAACAGCCCCTGCGATAATTCCCTGCACGCTGTAACCTAGACAACTAGCAAGATCGGGAGCTCCCTGGTGGTGCAGTGGCTAAGGCTTGGGCGTTGGCGCTGTCAGCGCTGCAGCTTGGGTTCGATTCCCAGCCAGGGAGCTACCTACATGCAAAAAACAAACAACTAGCAAGATCTATAGCTATATCTGTGTCTGTATTTACATCTGCAGCTATGTCTACTGTGTTTATATCTATATCAGGCATGCCGTTGAGAGGTGTACAACGGAAAGAGGTTGTAAGTTTGTAAGTGCTGTCGGTTCCGGAGGTGTTAGCAGTGGGGTGGTGTGTGTGTGTGTGTGTGTGTGTGTGTGTGTGTGTGTGTGTTTATAGGCCCCTAGGTCTTCCTTAAGACCATTGCACAAGACCTTCCAGATTTCCCTTATTTGCCGCTTGATTTAGAGGCACGAGCTCATGAAAGTTTTCTAAATGGAACATGTAAAAGCTACTAACGCTCAGGGAGTGGAATTCTACCAACATTTGTTATCGACCACACTAATAGAGAACTTACAATTTCAAGACGAATAACCTTGTAAGTTAAATGCTTGAGACACATATTTTTTGTAATGGAACAAAATGGCTAAACATCAAAATCATTCCAGAACTAAAAAAACCTTGGGGCTATTTTGGCTCTTAAAAGGACAGTCATTGCTCTAGGAATAGTGAATCACGATTTGTGGACAGGTGATTTCTATAAGGTTTCTGCTGTCGCTGGAGCAAATTACTACAAATTTAGTGATTTACATCAACACAAATGTATCCCTTTACTGTTCTGAAGGCCAGATGTCTACAGTCAGTTTTATTAGGCCAAGTCAAGGTACCCGCAGGCTGGTTCCTTCTGGAAGCTCCGCGGGGGTATCTGTTTCTTTGTCTCTTACAACTCCAAGCAGTGGCCTATACTCTTTGCATGTAGTCTCTCGCCCTGCCCTCTGTCTTCAAAGTTCATCATTCCCGTTTCTGCGTCAGTCATCACCTTGCCTTTGATTCCTCCTGCCTCCCTATTATGAGAACTGTGGCCATCACATTAGATCCAGCCAGATAAATACCTAAACTTTTCCCATCTGTAAAGTCTCTTTTGCCTTAAAACATCCACAGGTTCTGTGTGAGAGGCATTATCAGCCTACTCTGATAAAACAGACTGTAGTCCCTATGGAGCTGGAGTAGATAGTTATGAATGTTTACTTAGAGAGCAGTGATTTTTTGATCAGTTAGCAAATTAAATAATCATAGACATATTTATGAACATAAATAATTTTCAATATCAATTTCCCATTCAAATGTTCAAAATGCCAGCACTTTTAGGATATTTTTGTTCTTTTACATTTCATTTTTTATTACATCAAAATTAATTGATTTAAACTAGAATTGAAAAATTTTAAGTATATTAATATTTTGGAAAACGAAAGACTTCTTTGTATCCATTTGTTTTATACATTCTCATATATTTCTGCCATTTTATTTTCAAGTAAACGTGTTCTCTTTGTAGTAGAATATTTTTTCTTTACTTTGATTGAAAATTGTGAGTTCTAAAGAAAGTAAGAATAGAAAGAAAGAAAATGAACAAGGAATAGTCAGATATTTAAGGATCAAGTAGGGAAGCATAAATATTTCTGGCCAGTAGGTGGCAGCCATAATCCACAGAACTGTATAAAGATCTCAGAGGATCTCATTTCTTTTGGAAGTTTAACCATTTTATTATTTTTGGCCTACTTTTAAATGTCAGATTTAAATTAGTCAATCATTGGTGTCTGACATAAATACCTGGCCATTGAATTTCAATATAACGCACATATATTTTATATTGTGCAATCATGTTTTCAAAATGCGTAATAGATGGATTCCTAGGTGATATTGCCTCAGTTTTTTTATTTTTAAATTTCTGTTTTGAATTTTCATAAAGTTGCTGAGAACTAAATTATAGATATCCATACACTTTGTTTTGAAGATATAAATACTTATTAATACAGAAATAGCAACATTTAAAAAATAATCCCTAATGCTGTTGAATTTCCACAATATTGAATAATCCCTATTTTGTTGTTCCAAATGGATAGTTTTTAAGTCAGATAGCAAAACGCATAGTACCTTTCTCCAATCTTTTCACAGCTTTAAAATAACTCAGTGCCCTGCTTTGACAGATCTTTGTGCTATCGTTAGAGCATACATCGTTACATTTTTATACATGTAAATTGCCAAAGAGTACATTTGGACAGGAATGTTAGCAGAACTTCGTTTTTTAGGTCGTGGTTAGTGATACCATCTCTGCCACAAGTAAATCCTTGTGCAAATACAGTTTTTTGTATTTTTCCTACTTATAATTAGTTTGTTTTTCACAAACTCAGATCCATGAAAAATAGAAGCAGATAGTATATCCCCCATGAGAAAGGGAGAAATTCAACGAATTTTCAGTTTTGAAGAATTGCATTTTTTTTATAATTTAGGCAAAGCCTATAAATACGTGAGAAGATCAACGAAAATTGTAGTAATTTTCAAGTGAAGTTTTATTTTTGCTTAGAGCTATATGTAAGATAAAACTTTCAATCAAGCTAATGGGCTACACTCTGACACTGAAAGAACTGAAAAAATAATTTCCTCACTTTACATTTTTTGGGAGAATTGCAGATGAACTGCAAAACCAAACGTTGAAAGTAATTCTCTTTTTGGTGTGGAACATGAAGAAAAATACCTAACTACAATTTGTAATACATTTTAATCTCAAAATTAGTTTAAAGAAAGTGTCTTGAAAATTGTTATTGTTGTTATTATTATTATTATTACTCTTATTATTATTATTTTGGTGGTTCCCTGGCTGGGAGTCGAATTCAGGCCATGGCGTTGATAGCGCCGAAGCTTAGCCACTGCACCACCAGGGAACCCCCAAAAATTATTGATATAAAGTGATAAGCTGAATTTCAATGATGTTGGGATATATGATTCAAAACATTAGAAAATGTATGCACTGTGTTTCCTGATTCGGTTTGGTCCCTCAACAACACTGAGATGTTTTTAGCTCAAGTGTGAGGCAAGGTCAGCAATTGCAACCGAGCCTCCACTGAAATAGTTAGAAATACTGAAAAATCAAAACCCAAAGTGTAGAAGAGCTCATGTTTCCGTGAATATTGAACAAAGATCCTGGAAAAGAAAGAAAAGCCCATAAAAGTGAGCCCAGTTTTGGAATTATGTGATTCTGAGGATCTTCTCCCCTGGGTGCTATACGATGCCTGGTCAATACCCTGGAATTTGTTACTCCCCCTGGTGGATTACACACCAGAAGAAATGGTGAACTTGAACTAGACGCTCACAGGGCATGAAGCTCAGTTTTCACACATCTTGATCTCTTATAGGTCTGCGATCTGGGATTCCCAAAGCCTGTGTTTACATGCTAGAAGCAAATATAAATGCTCTTTCAGAGAAGATCACCTTATTCCGGGCCTCTAAATATCTCTGGAATTTTTCTTTCTTAATGCCTAGCATGTAACCCCCATCAGCTGGGGAAATACAGAAAGGAGATCCCTGAATAATAACCAACAGAAGCAGAGGCAGTAGACACAGACACACGACAAAACCTGATGATGGAACCATCACAGAGTGTTTAAAATAAATGTGCTGTATATGTTCGAGGAAATAATAAATGAAATTGAGAAATTTAACAGAGGTTTGTTTAAAAACAAGAGAGAGAAAAGAGAAAACATACAACTCAGATTACAATAGGTGAAATAGCACGATGGATGGTTTTTAAAGTAGATTAGAAACAGCTTTAGAGAGTACTAGTACAATTAAAAATAGGCCCGAAAAAAAATAGCCAAATTGAAGTACAGAGAAATCAGGGCTTGAAAAATGAAAGAAAAGAACAGAAGAGACACAGTCTTGGGAAGAGAGGAAGAGACAAAAGATCAGTTTGCAATACACATGGTAATGCTCAATATTGCTTTATGAGACGTTTATGTCTGCTTTACGTGTTGGCTATGTATTTGCTGAGACAATGTATGGGATTTTGGAGCTTCCAAGACAAAAACAGAGGAAACAGAACTATTCTATCACGTTATGACATTCACAATAGCAGAGCCTAGATCTTCTCTGAAAGGCGAAGCTTTCATTCTTCTTGGCAGCCCTCAGGCAGGAGGCATTTCTCAATGAACCAAAGCCTTTTTTTTTCTTTTTTTTTTCAATTTCTTGAACATAAGGAAGTGGGTAATAACATCAGGAAGGTCCTTTGCATATCCTGTGAAATAAATTTGAAATGGAGTAAAATTTAACTGTTGCCTTGATTAACGACTTCATGCATAACCACTCTATCCTAATTACGATAATTTGTAAGGGGTGCTGACGAGGTATTTCAAGTGCTATTTTAGCAGCGGGACAGGCACCTTCAGACACTGCCATTGCACAGATCTAGTATTATTTGATCTGTGGGGGTTTCCTGCTCATCAGGAGGCTGAGTGAATAACAAGCTAGTTCCTTAGTGGTATCTGCTACCGCACTCCAAGTCAATCACTCACTATCACGAATAAGTCATAAAATTAGAGGTGTGAGTTTTCCCTGCATTATGTCTCCGAGTTATGGGCATTGACCATTACTAAAAAGATGGAAGAGGTCAAAATTGAACTGTGCCTTCCACAGAACTCTTTTAAACTGGGTTAACCGACATGTCTTACTGATAGATCTAGTTCCAGAAATCACTCTTTGATAGGCTCACACGATTGAATTTCTAGGTCTGCTGTAACCACTTGGCACAACTGAAAAGGCACCCATAAAGCTTCAGGCCCAGGGCTTTTTTCTCCGTGATGCTATCCTTAGCCGGGGTCACCTCTGACCCCACTTCCCCACTCCTGCCACTCCCCTACATCTTTCACTGCCTATTTGTAACTGATCCCTTCAGCTGGGACTTCCCAGTCACTGTCTAGTTTCCTAGAGCTTCTCTAAGCTTTTAACTTCTCACTGTTCATGATTTTCTGCACTTTTCTATTTCAACATACGAAATTTGGGGGTAAACCTTTAAGATGTTTTTCTAGATACATTGTTTAAATATAAGCATATTAACTTAGAGTTTATAATTTTATGAGACTCTTTTTACAGAAAGTATTGCCACTGTCACTGCCACCATTGGATAACCTGATTTTGGATTTATGACCAATTAAGAATTAAAATTAATTTTTAAGTATGATTAGGGAAAGAAAAATGTCTCCATTTTTTATAAAAAGAGATATCTAGCTTTATTTATGTAGTGATTGCAAAATGGTGTTTATCAGGACTTTGTCAACCATAATTTTATAAAAGTATAGAATTTCTATAAGTAGAGTGATTATAGAAGTACTATTACAATATAAGTTGATTTGAGACTGGAATTAAGGAAAACTAGCTCATTGATCAATAAGTCTATTTTATTGTCTTTGAAAACTCGATATTCTTCCTCGCTAGTCCCAAGGGGGACCACAGAATGATATAACTAGAGCAGATGGTAATTTACTGATGGCAGGTGGGGCCCCAGGAGGTACTATGACTTGTCCCACAAGTGGCAAAGACAGAAGTGGACACAGATCATTAACCAGTGGAATGTGGGCGGGCAGTGTGGCAGGGAGTCACTCAGAATTCGACATGAGAATCCCAGCTCTGCTATTTAGCTCTGAGCTGTTTTCTCAGAAAGAAGAAAACCAGCATCACACGCTCTTGTGTCCAGGATTCAACAATAGACAGGTTAAACGTCGGGACGAGGAAAACTAAGACGTCACACGGTGGGCCTTCAAATTGTCTCTTCTCTCCGTCCCTTTTCCTTTTCTTTCTCTCTCCCTCCCTCTTTCCATTTCTCCTGCCTTTTTATTTTCTTTTCTTGTTATTCTTTAAACTTGCATGCTATGAGCTTCCTGTTTAACTCACCACTTTAAAGGTGGAAGATATTTTTTCCACTGAAACCCTTTCCGAAGTGATAAGGGATTTAGTCTGAAAACATTTTTTTACACTTTAAATATCTTACACATTTATTTGTCAATTATACCTCAATAGAGCTTAAAAAGAGAGAGAAAGTTTTGATGAATACTGGCCAGTACTTTGTATAATTTTCCTCGATTTAGTCTTGTCTGAAATTTCCTTCTGATTAAATTTAGGTTATGCATCTTTAGGAAGAATTCTTCAGACGTGACGCTATACCCTCCTTAGTACCTCATATCAGTAGGTGCATGATACCAACGTGGCTCATGCTGGTGAGGTTAAGTTCAATCACTCGTTAAAGGTGGTGTATGTAACGTCTGTCCACTGCAAACTTGTGCCTATATTTTTTTCACAAGTGAGCAGATACATATGTATTTTCTTATTTTCTCTTTATGCTTGAAAAAGGTCACCTACCGTAGACACGTTCAGACTTTTCATTTTTCCCTTATCGATGGCTCCTGAAAAGCACTCCATATAAATTCACAGAGCTCAGTCTGAAAAATTGGAACCAAACATTTCTGACTTAGGTGCATTTCCTTTCATTGTGACCTGAACGGGACTGAACCCTAAGTTTTTTTAAACTAAGGTAGCAAAGTAGAAATAACAGAGAATAACAATAATGACAATAATTTGAAGCAATAGCATGCGGTGAAGCAATTCTCTCACTGGCTTCATTGCTAGTAAACCTGCCCATTTTATATTATAAGAAGCTGTGCTAGTCCTTTTTGTAATGCTATATTTTATGTAACAGAAAAGTATATTTATATATATTTGAAATACAGATATTAATTCAGAATTACTCCAATATATTTCTTATTATAAATTGGAAAACATTTGTATAGTTTCATACATGCCACAAGGCTTAGAATTAAAAACTGTGAGCAGATAGGGGCTTTATTACTGATTTTCATTAGTATTCTAGTCCTGTTAAAGGCATATTTTTAAAATGTGATGTGTAGTATCTAACTCCATTATTTTCCAGTCATTCTTGAGGTCGACAACTATATGGAAAATGAAAAAAAAATGGAAACAAAAATAAAAGAGAACATTTTCATTTATTAATTTGCACAAAGTCCTATAGTAAATATGCAGGAACATGCTCTATCTATCTATCTATCTATCTATCTTCCGTTTGTCAGCACTGTAAAGAATTACAGAACTAAGGGCTCATACAGTGGATGGCGCTAGTGGATACCTGGTGTGGGTCATTGTCCAGGGCTTGACCGGGTAGTAGGTGCTTTGTCTCCCAGCTGCTGGGAGGGCGGGCAAGTACTGACTCACCACTGCCCCCTGTGGGAGCGAATTGCCCTTGGCTCTTGTAAACTTGCCTGTAGGCAATGAGCAGTTGGCACGGCAACATAGAAGGAACCAGAGGCCAGGTAGTAGCAATTGCCTCAACTTGGGGCCAACTCCCACGTTTGAGTTTTGCTCTAGATCCCTCAAGTGGTCAAGCTAAAGCTCGTCTCCACTTGAAATCGTATCCTTGTTAGCTTTCTTTCCCTGCCCTCACCTTCTTTCCTCATTTTTGTATAAGACTATTAGAATTCCCCAATAAGTCACTTGCTCAGGAACCCCCCTGTCTGATTCTGGGAAACCTGGTCTAAGAGAGTGAGTAGCAGGCATCAGTCAGAGAAGCCATCTAAAGTCAGCATGCGGGAGATGGCTCACGTGGCGGCCATATGGTAATGTTGCTAAAAGGAGACGAAATAACAGATTCAGGTTTATTAACAATTTAAAGCCAGTTTTGAGAGTCAGCAGCTTCTTCCATGCACGGAAGAGAATTTTCTCCCGAAGTCAAAGAACAGGAAGAGTGAAGACCTGGTTGTGAGAGCGGCAAAATTTCAGCCAAGAACGCATTTTCACTCTTGGCAAGAAGTCCCTATGCTGAAATGAGAGCCCTGGTGGGGGGGATTTGAACCCTGAAACCTGGGTTGGATAGACAGACTAGAGATTCCTCAGGACTGAGATTCTGGCAGAAGTAACACCTTACTTTTATGAGCTGGTAATCCACACCACATTTTTTATTATGTAATTCTATAACATAACAATATTTTAACTACTTAAAAGCACATGTCACTTCTGCCAGACTCTGTATGAGGTTGAACATTTCATGAACTCGTCCTTAAAAAAGTGCTACATACCACACTGCTGAATATCACTGCGGTCACCTTCAAAGTCCTCCCCTTGGGAAGCTGTGCACCGACACCAGCCCTAGTCCACTCTTCAAAGCAATTTTGGAACTCTTTTTCTGGAATGGCCATCAGAGCTGTCGTTGTGCCCTTGACGAGGTTATGACACGTTGTGGAGTTGTTTGTACTGTGCTGCCAACGTAAGTGCATGGTGGCAAGTTCACAAACTTAATTGTCAGATTTTGGGGACAATGACATCTACTTGAAGGTGACCATAGTGATATTCAACAATGAGGTATGTATCATTTTTTCTAGTATTAGTTTGCAAAATTAATTATCTGACCTCATATGATGTCCATGTATGTTTGGAATACATACTGTTCGCTAAGGACAAGATAAAGGAGCAATCTCCACGGTGTAACTTAAAATATATAGTTAAAAGAGAGTCAAGCATAGATGAGCAGAAGCCTGAGATAAGATGCTACGAGAAAAAGTCATCATCATGTGCCTCGTTCCCAGATCTGAGTCAGTTACGAGACCCAGGATCTATCAAGCGAATAAAGCTCCAGCCAAAAGCAAATCTGTGTTCCTTCCCGTCTTCCCCAAAGGGTTTCTAGACATTTACTCAGATAATTGTACACTGAAGAAACAAAAATATCTGTCTTCTGAGGGCGATTTGGCACAAGTTATGATATGATTATATACTGAGGATAACCATAGGACTATTATATCATCGCTTTTTAAATGAGAGATGTGTAGGGACCAGGTATTATTAGAGTCCTGGCCCAACACCGTGCTACATTGATAATCTCCCCAATAGCCACGTGACAACGTCAATAGACATACTCTACGGTTGGCAGAATTCTCATACTGATTACTCTGTAGAGTAATAGCTATATAGTAGCAGCGAAGGTCAAGTGCAAACTCCCAAATCTGCAGCCTCAAGGTAAGATGGCAGGTCATATCCCACCCCAAAACCATATCCCAACAGGAATGACAGAGAAGAGTGTTATCTTCAAAATCATGAAGACTACAAGGGGGAGTGTTTCTTATCATAACTCTAATTTAATTCACCAGTTAAGTCCCTGTAAGAACTTAGGAATTGTGGGATTCTTTGGGTCAAGACGCCCTGATCCCAGAAGGAAGAGTACTTCCAACATGCAGCACAGGAAGAGTGATACTACAGTTCTGAATTGTGCACTTGAAACCTACATAATTTCACTGACCAGTGTCACCCAGATAACTTGAATAAAAATTATTTTTAAAAGTTAAAGTTTTGGATACCAGTGGTAACCTTGGGCTCCTTGTGGCAGTACATCAGCAGGCAGTACTACACGACCACTAAATGACTCACTTCTATGAGGCAATAGGGCTGCACCTACTGAACGAGATGGCCTGGGACATCTCTTGATACTTGCCCAGCACAATTTCAGTCACCATGCACGGACAAGAGCATGGGCATCTGGGCAACCTAGACTGCCTAATTTAGTAGAATTGCTGGTCAAAGGGGAAGGGCGATTTATAATAGGTGGTAAAACAAGGAAAATAAGACTTAGGTCAGCTATTTGAGCAGATGAATGACATTTATTCTGGAAAAAAGTTATGTTTTAAAAAGAAGAGTTTCAAGTATTTCCTGATGGAAGCTGTTATATAATTAGTTAGTAAGTCAACCAAAGGGATCTAATGAATGAGTTCAAAGCAAAGGCCATCCAATAAACGTCTTAAAATCTGGAGCATTACCAAGGCTTGGAGATACTTTATATTCTAGCCCTTGATGGGAGATGGGTCAGTAAAGGAGAGACAAGAAGAGGTGGAATCTCTAGTTTCCTGGCAATCCTTTGACTATACAGTACATTAAATATCTTTGTCGTTTCTCAGTGAGTTTAGATATATTATGTGGTCCCTATAAAGATGATTTGCTTCCGTTCACTTTGCTTTAATTTTCTCAATTTAAAGCTGTCTTTTCAGGTGACTAATCATCACAGTAATTGGTTAGTTTAGTTACAAGGGTAAAAACTCTAATTGCATATGTTGCAATTGTAAAGTAAAAATCTTGATTTTATTAATTCACTATCATAGTTCACTACTAAATTTTATTCATTATAGTTCAATAATTTGCAGTTTAAAATGTAAAGAGAATGTGTTTCATAGAAATTACCATTTAGTAGAAAAAATATTAGAATTCTATTCCCACAATAAGGGCTTAGTTATTTAAAACAGTGATAACTAAAACTAATTTATTATTTTTTTCTTTCCTAGGATATTTGAATGTGCTCTTTTCTTGACAGGAACAGAATTTAATATGGATATATAATTTGCGTGTCATTTCTTCATGTAATGAATTTGTCTTTTGTTTAAAATTTCAAAGGGAGTTTCTAGAGAGAATATAATTAAAATAGTGCAATCATTCACATAGAAAGTGGATTGGCTGCAATTATATACTCGTACACTTTCAGAATGTTTAGTACACGGTCTCAATTCTCCACTTTAATTTCATGTGAAAAAGAGAGTAAACTCTCTCAGAAGATTTAGACACTAATGAGGTAGAATGCTGTTATACTATTTATTCTCAAGTGCCCGTCGTCTTCCTTATCCATAAGCCAGAACTGTACCCCTCGTCTCCCTTTGGTTGACTGGCTTCCTGTTTGACTTAGCCAATGAATACTGAAAACAACAATAACATTTTTAAAAGGATTTTTGTTTTCTAGTTGAACTCTCTTGTGATTGAGACCAAATCCTGCGTTATTTCAGTCTTTTACATTTTGTGTGACTTGATTTATTGTCAGTCTGCTGTGAATTAAGGTAAATGTTCTGTAGAATGTTCCATTCCAAGGAATGTTTCTTCTACATTTGTTAGTTTTATTAGTATAATTATGGGTCAAAAGACACAAGATATAATTTTCTACCCACTGATGTTAAGTGTTGTAATCCTACAACACTTAACCAGCAGGAATGATACCAGCAGGAATGTTTTTATTCCTTGTAAGGTACATACATATTAACAAGTTAGAAAATATGCACAAAAGGATGGGACTTGAGGCTCTGTGAAAACATGTGCTTTCTTCTTTACACATAGCATATATCATGACATTTAAATGTCTTTTTTATATATATAATTTATTTACTGTCCTTTATTTTTGTGAATGATACAGTTATATGAGACCTGTCCGGAAAGTATTCAGCCATACAATACAAAAAATAGAGGCATTTATGACTGGATTTTTTTCTGCACAGCCTTTGTATACCTGAGTATTTAATGAAGAGCATTGGGTTACTAACATCGTGGCACAGTATTACACATACAGATACATTTAGTCTTCTGAAAAACATATACTTCAGAAATTATACATTATAAATTCTAAAATATTTGCATCATCATTTACAAAGCATAATATCTACCCAGTCATTGTTACTAAAAATACATACACAAATACAGTAAACTCTCAGTTAACCAGCACCTATGCAGATTGGTAGATGCTTGACAAATGCAAATACACTCTCAGTTAACCAGGATGCATGACGGGTAAATGTAGTATTATTTCTTCTATTTTTTACTGGTTGCTTAAGAGTGCCAATTGCTGGAGGTAAGATTAATGGAGAGTCTACTGTGTACTTTATACTTTTCTTTGACATAGACATGTTTGCTGAAGATTCACTTTTTAAAATACTTTCAACAGGTTAATTTTGTCAGTTTCAAAGTACAAAAGCTGAGATTACTTTATAATTGAAATCTCTTTCACATACACCTCTCAAAAAGATGACAATTCCTTATGTGTACAGTGGCATTCTAAAGTTCTTTTTAAATTAATATTTTAAAATTCAAGATATTATGCAAGGAAATAAGAAAACAATATAGATTATAGTATTTTTTATTAAGGTGGTGAGGATCCCTAAGCCAAATAAGCCTTTCTTGCTCCATAGGTCAGAAGTAAAAAAACTGGGTTTGAAATTCAGGCATTTCAAACAGAAAAAAGATACAAGCTTATGTCAAATTTGCAACTTTTAATCTGATTTGGTTCTTCTCATAAAGAAAAACCTTATTTATTAAGGATTTCTGTTTATTGAGTTAAGAGAATCAATTTAAACAAACCACATAAGAAACACCCTTAGGTATTTCTGTTTTTAATTCACCTGTTAAAAGTAAATTTCATTGCAACGAAGGAATCAAATTCATGAAGAAATATTTTCCATATACAAATTAAGAATGTTGTGTTGTAAATAGCCAGTGATCTTTAGATACATTCAGAAGACAAATTTTCTTGTGGCCTCCAATTCGATGCGATCATCTAAGATGTACTAGGTGTAATAGTGGTTGTCTTAGTGTACACGTGAAAACATTTGTGGATCGTGGATCTTACTGTGAAGTCTGTGTTATGACAAGGATTCATGTTTTAGGTGATCAGTTGTATATGCAAATTACTTGGTAGCACATAAAACTGCCATGTGAAATTTCTGCTACCTGTGTAGAACACTGTATAAAACATAACAAAAGACAGACAATGGTTTTAAGAGTATAAAGATCTAAAAGCCCAGGTATAATGGGAAATAGTCTCCCAATAAAATAGAAGTTACCAATCAATAGTAACTTTGATAACAACTTATGCCAAAGATGAATGAATATCTATTGTCTTGAACAATCCCCACTTTGTCTGCCTACCAATAAAACAGTTGTTCTAAGGTAGTATTCATATATTGGCTCTGAAAATAAAACCCCAAGATATTTGAATGACCCCTCATATCAGCGCTTGGTTTTGTGGTATTATGGGTATTACTATTTTAAAATCTGTTTTGGATTGTGGCTGTAAGAAATCATTGAGAGTATGAAGGAGAACAGCAGAACTCTCTTACACAATGTTAGGGGTCTGGTCTCCGTCAGTAAATACTGCATGCACATTTATTCATTCACCAAAACTGCATAGTTGAGTGGAAAGTCTATCCATTATCCTAGCCTTCAACTTTGCTCTCTCAGTCAACTATTAAGACAGGTATGAAACAATTGGATTTGTCAATTCAAATGAAATGGGGGCTTTTCGGAAGCCTCACAGGTTATTATTAAAGAGGCACATGCCAGGAGAGTGTTGGAGTCAAGGGAGACTGTTCATCACAGGGTTATCGGGAAAGGTCTACCAGCAACTTAATATTCACCGTGACCCTGTGTGTTATCCAGGGGTCGGGCACAGGGGCTAGAGCCCATATGTTCATTGCAGGCAGCTTGGCTGATGACATGGATGTCAAAGAGGCACTATCGTGGCGTGACTTAGCCAAACTCTTGATAGAGGAGTAATAGGAATGGCTCTCTGGTGCTGGCATCGTGTTATTCTTGATTCAGAGCGGTAGTGTGTGTGTGTGACTTTGAGAAAATTAGTGCAACTTTACACTTAGGACTTGTGTACTTTTCTGCACATGTATTACATTTTGATTTTTTAAAAAATTCACCTAAATGTATGAAATGATTATTATTCAATGTGTAAGCCAATTTTCTCACTGTATGAAATGTTAAATGCAGTTGAAGTGGACATTGTTAGGTTGGTACAAACTGGATATATTTGTTTCTGTTTTTATTTTTCATGAGTCACGGATGACCCCATCCTGTTTTAACTAATTCTCCTTATCCTTAGTTTACTGAATAATTAATTTGGTGAGTAAACATGCTGAGATTGGAGGCAGAAACTTTCTCTTTCTCTAGACAACGAATTGACAAGTTTTCTGAATATTTGTAATGATCTACAAAGATGCCCGACAACTTTAAAATATCTATGAGATTTGATGCAAGTGAGGGAGAATGTTCTACATCTTTTCTTACCCTCTTCAACATAATCTCAAGCAGTCTTTGAAATAAGTACGCAGCTTTGTTAGGCTCTGTCAGCAAGACACAAAGATGAACTATTCTGGAACATCATTGTTTGGTCGATTTGAATTGAATCTCTTTATGTTTTCTTGGTTACTGTGCAGTGAACTAGGTCATCTTAACACCGGTAAGCAGGCCCATTCTAAGAGTTCTATGAATAACTCCTAGAGTCATTCTAGCTCTTCATCTATGTCAGATGAACCAGAATAAAAACACTCAGCTAATGCATTTTATGTCCGTAAGAACAGAAAGGCAGCCCTGAACCTAAAGAGACATGGGTTTCTATTTGGTTTTATAAAGAAAATAAAGAAATGTATACCAATTCATGAGCATTGAAGGAAGACTGTCCCCACCTCGTGTTCTCGATTTCAATAAGAGAAACTTTATGTAAGTGTCCAAATATTATCAAAAAGAGAATTGAAAAAATACAGTTGGAAATATTTTAAATATTGCTTGTAATAAAAAAAGTAACTCAAATTTTACCTATCGATTTGTATAATCTGATAAATAATTCACTGCCATGGATGATGGTTACAGGATGGCAAAATAATTATGCAAATAGTATAGTATTTTATCAAATTAGTTTTATGTTTTATTTTTGTCAGTCAAAACAGAGAGCCCGCAGGTTCATGGCTCATACAGCCTAATTTGCAGTTCCCATATATATTATGAAACTCGAATTCTTTGAAATATTGTGTGCTGTCTTTCTACACACCATTTTATGCACTCATTCTCACGCATATACACACCACACACACACCACGCACAAACACACACACACAGACACACGGTTCTACACAGATTCTCACACACATATGCTCTTTTACAAACACACACGCCTGCACATATACACACCTGGGTACACCTGATTTTCCTGATGTAGTAGATTCAGGACTGGCCTGTTCTAGTCTCTTCTGCTAAAACAGCGTACATAACTGATTCCACACACCCACAGACTGGTGGCAGTTACGTGCAGCCTTGTGTAGCTGAATAATCTGATGAAGCATGTGTGCTGTTCACTCATCAATATATTGTGGGTAATTTTTGGTGCTACTGAAGGAATAACCTGTAACTTAAGTCTTCCTTCAGATCTAAGTAACGTCATTTGCTAAAGGCAGTTTTTAAAAACCATAGGAACTAGTTAAACCAGGGTATGAGGGTGGTGTGGTAGGGGTATAATAGAATGTGTAAGGTCCCATTAAGCTAATATGCCCTTTCACAGGCAGAACACCATAGCTGCTAATCTGGCTTGAAAAATCGTCTTCCAAGAATATCTTCAGGCTTTGTAACTCCTGTTATACTTACCTGGAAAGACGGGAGGGGACCCCCATAAAAATGGAATTTATTTATAAAAAATTGTGGATTTATTCATACTTATTTAAACTTCAGTCACTTACTTTCAAAGTACTGTCGGTTTGATGTAATACATCTATTGAGATGCTTTTTGCACTGCTCATAACAGGTTTTTAACTTGACGATTTAGATGCCTTTTAGTGCTTCTGCTGCTTTTTGTTTCACCTCTTCCACATCAGCAAAACGTTTTTCTTTGAGGACTTGTTTCATCCAGGGACACAAACAAACAAAAATGTTGTCTGGGGCAAGATCCGTTGAATAGGGAGAGTGGAGTATTGGGGTCATGCCATTGTTTTATCAAAAACAGCCGAACACTCAGCGCGGTGTGGGCATACATGTTGTCATGCTGCACATTTTCGTGTCAATCACCCACAATGAAATGGGCCAACACGTTGAAAGAATCTCCAAAAACAAATTCACTGAAGCCGAGCACAGCCTCTCACAGCAACGCCAGCTGGTGCACGGATGCAGAGGGGTCCCTAGAACCCCCACCTAGCGGGGGAAGCCTGTACTACAGGGGCCCGCCCCCCAGAAGAGGCGGTATACACTGTCATAACATTTACAGGTCAGAGAATCACCTTCTCAAGCCTCCAACTCAGTCCTCTGCCTCTGTTATGCGGTAAAATAAGTTGAAAGACCCTGGGCTAGACAAAGTCTAGCAAGCCTCTCTACTGTAGGGCTTCCTGGAGCTTTTCATGTATGAACGGGCATGAACTTCCAAGCAGACACAAGCATGAAGCATCAGCCAAACTCACTCGACAACATAACTTTTCTTTAACGGGCTCTTCCCAACACTAGTATACAGTTCAACGCATTTTGAGGATCAGGAGACTATACAGTCATTAATTCAACAAATATGGGCAAAGTAGAGTTCTTTAATCTTCAAAGGAATAAAAAGCTAGCCTCTAGTGTAATGTCTAGTATGTTTTGAGTGAAATGAGGTTACAAAGACAGACTAACAATTCTGCTAAAGTATCCAGATAGCATGTCCTTCACTTAAATTTATGATCCAGTGGTATTGTTTACTGATGGATAACTTAAGGTCATTTGCAAAAATAATATTTAATTTGTTTAAATGTTGAAAAGTATTATCTTTGCATTGTAGATGCTATTGACAAAATATTCTTGCCAAGTTGTAGTGAATAAGCTATCAATTTAGGGTCAATAAATGGGACAGAATTACAGGGATCTATAGGACTCGTGATAAATGTGAATGTAGCATTTAATTTTTCCATGGGACTCTCTGTCACTGCTTTTGTTTTGTCTATTTCATTGTCTAAAATCAGTTATGTTTATCAGAATGATTTTGAGACGGACCAGTGCAGTGAGTGTATCTGCAGGTAACTCACCCTCAGTGAGTCTCTTCCGTTTTCTGGAATACCCTTAACCCAATGAAATGAAGTTAAACTACACCAGAATAGTTTGAAAAGCGAATAACATGGATATGCTTTTAAGAATGTGTGGGGAAACCAGGAACGTTGTCCAAACCTTGCTGTCTGCAGTGGGGTGGAAGTGGGATTTATAGCAGAAGGAGCTCGAATAATTCTGGACATCTTTTTCTGGGGCTACCGCCTCAATTGTTGTCCATCCTGAGATCCAAGCCCACAGTTCTCAGAACGTAAGAGTCATACCAAGTGTCTTTGGAATTCACAAAGATGACATTGTATTTAGTAGGCTTTAAGAAAAAGATATTGTCATTGTCTTTTAATTAATAGACTATATGGGGTAACTCGAAAATGCATTTTCTTGTTCTAGAAAAGATACACACACACACACACACACGTATATATAATATTTAATTTAATGACACACTTCAATTATTCCTTGAATTACAACATTTGACATTAAAATTAAAAACTATAATGAGTAGATTCTTATGATCAAGTAGCAAGAAAAGGTTATAAAAAATTGTTCTGTATTTATACAAGACAACTTTTTTTTATAACCTACCATAATAACCCCAAAGACTTGATGAGATGATAATAAATATAATAACAAGGTTCCATTTCAGAGTCAAATGCAATAGAATTTTTAAAAAAATTACTTGTGAGGAAATGAAAGGTAGAGAAACAATTCACCAGTAAAATTAGTCCCTTCATTTTTTTTTTTCTGGCTTATCATTTGAACTGCCGTCTAATGGTTAAATAGCTATTGAAAATGAATATTGTAACAACTTGCTAGTAGAGGGCCTATATATAATCAGACAAGTGGATTTACTATGAGATAAGAATAGAATGTATTTTGTTATTTTAAGCCCAGAATCCTAAAATCATATTTAAAGATTGGAAGAAGGTAGAAACCCTTAGATACAAATACGATAGAACGACAAGCAAAGACCTCAGTCTATCAAGTATTTCGTATTTGCTGATTCTATGTTGGTGCTGAATGCTTATTATTTATTCTCAGTGCTTACTGTTTATTCACAAGCTGGCTTCCATTGCTTGGAAACATGACCAGATGAGGCGGGCCTACTTAGACTGAATAGAATTTTTAAACATAATGATGTTTTAGTGCTTCATAGTTTAGCTAAGTCCATGAAAGCTTCACTTCTAGCAAAGTGAAAAAAAAAAAAAAGGAGAGAGAGAAAAAAAAAGTAAAAAGAAAAGAAAAACAGTTTACATTGGACTTTCCTAAGTTATTATGTGGTTGCTTAATAACACAAAACTTTCTGGATAAGTTAATAAGAGATATTCTTATTAGAGCTAAACTTAATATTTTTTGGAGGGGAAATTATGAGGAAATACAGCAATCTAGTTATCAGATTTTGTTTTACTTATATTAAATTCATTCTGTGGGTTAAACCTTGATTTAAAAAATAAATTTTTAAGCCTTTTTTTTTATTGTTAAACTTATTGGGGTGACATTTGTTAGCAAGAATTACATAGGTTTCAGGCATACAATTCTACAGTGCGTTGTCAGCTTGTTGTATAATCAGGTCACCACCTAATGTGACTTCTCTTTCCATCACCTTATATTTAGCTTCCCCCTCCCTCCTCTCCCACCCCCTCCCTCTTCTCCCATCCCCTCCCCACTTATCCCCAAATAAACGTTAAACTATTGATTGTGTCCATGGGTTTTTCTCTCTGGCTTATTTTGCTTAGCATGATGATCTCCAGGTATCCATGTTGTAAACGGCAGTATTTCATCTTTTCTTACAGCTGAGTACTATTCCAAAAAAATAAAATTTTGTATCAACTATGCATATACAAGTACTCAAATATCTCTAAGCATGGTAATACATCAAATTTTGGTTGAGTGTGCACCAACCAAAAGGCAAATAGTAACAGTAGAATGTATATTTGAGTGTTGACAACACATTTGTATTCTTCTTCTGAAATTTGGATTGAAATAAGAACATTTTAATTTAATATTTTCTTTCATTACTAGTGTTAGTGTCACTCCATCACATCTCCTTATTTGTGAAAACAGGAGGACTCGGAGAGAAAGACAAAAGGCTGGTACCTACCATAAATTGAGAAATTCAGTGCTATTCTGGGAAAATCAGGATGTATGTTTATCCCAGCATGGGCTCTCCTTGACACTTTCCTTAATATATTTTCTCCCAAAATATATAGAAACTGTGTTAACTATTGCCAGTGTTATAGTGAACGAAACAGTGAACTTCACAGTTTTCTACACAGGAGTGTAGTTTCTCCTAGTGTAAATGATTTCTGGCTTTGGCGATAGATTCATTGGTTGACTTGATGAACCATTAGTTAGTAATCATTCTCCGCCCTGTAAAATTATTGAGAGTCAAAATTTTTACCCTGGAAATACTAAAGATGGCATTTTTACTATCTACCACCAATTGTTTGCTTATTTGTATAAATATATAATAAAAATAACACATTTATGCTTTTCCTTTTTTAAGTGCATATGTGGTTACAGGATTAAAGTGTTTTCAGATTATTTTGTAAAGGAATTTCAAAACTTCTGATATGATTAACAAAAATATATTCAGAATAAAACACCAAGAATACAAATCTTTAGGGTATTTTTCATAGTGGGAGGTGTGAAATTTGACCATTAGATGGTGCAAAAACCCAACTATCTGTATTTAAATAGTCCTCACATGATCTTCCCACATGTTTTGGAAGTTTAGTTATTTTATTATTTTGAGTCAACTTTTCCTACTTATTTCATAAAACATTCAATTTAGCACATCAACCATTTCTGGTTATACTTTTCACCAATTTTACTCTCATGTAGAAATGTTTAGACTTATTTGTCTACATAAATTAAAAGAAAAGAAAGAAGAGAATAGATACATTTTTCCTATTTCAATTCATAAGACTCTCTACTGACCACCTTTAAAATTCTGCTAAGACAAATGCCAGCTTTTTTTTTCTTAATCTTTGGGGACAAGTACAAAATTCAGTTAATGAAAACAAGTATTTATAGAAAGTAAACACATTTTTATGCTGTTTAGTCTTCACAATTTTGGTCAAGTCTCAATTTGTTGCTTCAAATTAATAATAAATTGCAAGCACAGGTATAAGAACAGCAAGTGTACAACTTCACCATGTTACAGACCTTAAAAATTACAGTACCCAGGTTTACAATAACCATTTGTGCTATCGACTGAAGAAACATCTAAGTGATTAGTTCATACACATTTTGTACACGTCTATGTATTCATTTTAATCAGTAAATGTTAACCATGAGGATTGTATAATGACATTCATTAGGACACAATGAATAATTTTATTTTTGACGAAATTAAGTCCATGAACACATGTAGTAAAAAGTAGAGATTTTCAACTAGCTTAACAGAAATGTGATTTTTAGAAAACCAGGTTCATGAAAAAAACACAACTGAAATCTCTTTCAACTAACACATGATAGAGCTAAATGTTAGGGAGTTCTGATGAATTGGATTTGTTAAAAATTTGGACATAACCTTTAATTTTGTGTGGAGAGTAGAGGGAATTGTAATAATTTCCTGGAAACTCTCTCAGGCTAGGCAAACATACAAGCATCAAATGTTCAATCAAACCAATTGGCTGCCTCCTGTGACACCGGCAGAGAAATGAAATTATAGATTGCCCTATGAATCAGTTTTGTAGGAGAACTTGATGAGCTGTTTACATTAACATGAGAATCCCTTCTCAATAGCTAATGTGTTTGTCTCAGGAAGCAGAAATAACATATGCAGGATGTTCGTACTCCAGAGACCTCAAGGTAAAGTTTTTTTTTTTTGTTTTTTTTTTGGGAGTTCCCTGGTGGTGTAGTGGCTAAGGCTTCGGCGCTTGTGCTGTCAGTGTTGTGGCCTGGGTTCGATTCCCGGCCAGGGAGCTACCCACATACCAAAAAGCAAAAAAAAAACAAAAAAAAAAAGTTTTTTTTTTTTAATTGTTGAATTTGGTAAAGTTCACAAAACACTGTTTGGATAATGTTTAGCCTTTAGAAAAGATCTGATACAATCAAATGGAAATATTTAGAGAAACAAAAGTTTCAGTGTTCAGCTTGTTGTGTAAGATTTAACCCAACCCCCAGGGGGCAGTTCACGTAATTAGACAACGAATCATGAGGTCCATTTCTATTATCAACCAACGCTAATCATGCAAATATGAGACACAGTTAAAGACTAGGGAAACACGTGATTTATGATGTGAGATTGAGAAAGAATCTCAATCCATAGAATTATATTTATATTTATCATTATCACCCAAATTATGTTTGGAATAACCTTGCTTGGGAAGCTTTGGTGAGTTGATACTCCAGAAGTTAGTTATACTTAGGTTTTTGTTTTGTTTTGTTTTCAGATCACGAACCAGAGGTGGACAAGAAAGCAAAAGAAAGGAGTGAGTCCAGGTAGTTCACATGGCAAAGACACAAAGGGGAATCCTTCAGCTAAAGATTCAATCAGTTCAGGGGAGTGCAGAGAGTGCAAGGGCTTTCAAAATGGTTTAAGATATTGAAGAATGTCACAGATAAGGGGAACCACCCTGTTCCTTTTCCATGTAAATTCGGATCTTATCCACTTGGCCCCAATCATTTCCCTAAATTAGGTTTATTCCAACGAGGGACTTACCGTTAACCTCTAACAGAATCACCAACTCAGCATTCTTGCAAATATGAGACAGAACTAAGTGTCGATTTTTCTGTTGTTTCATATTATGTAAGTTAAGTCAAACATACTCCTGTCTCCAATTCATTTAACTTCTCCATGGATCAATGTTCTATTTCCTCAGAGATAGACATTGTTATAGTATTAATACTTCCCACTGAGTGTCTACAATTGGCTCTCTATGCTGTGAAGAACAGATTATATGTGAGGAACAGTTGACTGGTATTTAAAAACTAACTGGCCAACAAGTTCTTCATTAAATAAGCAAGAATAATTCTAGCTACTTGTCCAGTAAGTGCCGGCAAGTATTTATGAATCTTTACAAATTTCATTTAGAATTAGCAATGTTATAGTAACTTATTACGACACTGAATGTCTTTCAAAAACTGGGTATTTTTAGGGTTAAAAACAAGTGGAAGGGGCATGAATATTCAATTTCGCTAAGTTTAATTAACCAATGCTCCAATTCGTCTTCAGATTGTTAAATTGTATGTAATCTTACAAAATCTAGGTTTCAGTACACACCCTCCTCTTCACGTTTTGAAATAAGAAAAATGCAAATGAATGGGGCGGAGGGAAAAGTTCAGTTACTTTTGCTATGTCATTAAATCTCTACTAATCATTCGGTATAATATATGTAGACTCAGTATTCAGATTACATCCTCATTTTTCAAGTTCTACTTGATACTGCAGTAAAATGAAGAGAAACTTCTCCATAGCTTTGCTTAATTAAAATCACATAATTCATCCCAAGCAATGAGAATATGTAAGCCACGTAAATGATCCATCTCGAAGTCAGAAAAGCTGGAAAATCTCATGAGGACTGAAAGATGTACACTTCTAAGAAATTCTTTTAATTTCTTTAGGCATGCTAATTTTAAAAAAGGTATAAAATCTAAAGTTTGGCAAATGTTAATATTGAACTCTTTGCTTTTCACATTCCAAGTCACATTTTATTTTTTCTTCCCTCTCTCACTCCCTGCTGCCTGCCTGCTTTCCTCAAATTCTCCCTCCCTCTACGTCTCCATTTGTCTCTCTGTCTTTTCTTTTTTCTTATTTATTTTTAACATGTCCTTAAAAATTCTTATAATTTTAACTTTTTTTGGTTTTTTTTTGGTGGGTTGCCTTGGCAGGGATCGAGCCCAGGCCTCAGTGGTGAGAGTGCTGAAGTCTAGCCACTACCCCACCAGGGAACCCCCCAGAAATTCTTACAATTTTAAACCTTGAATATTAGATTGGATTTAAGGAAGGAAATCCACATGCAGCTTTCATCCCCATTATTTTACTCTTTTAGACAAATGGAGAAAACTACACGGAAACATTGGAGGGAAACCATGTTTTTCAACCTGACACTGACATTGGAATAAATAATTGAAGTTGGGCTGCATTTTCTCAGAGCAACCTCTGCCTGTCCCTCACTCACCTTAGTCATTTCTCGTGGCTTCTGGATATTTTTCTATTTTTTGCTTGCTGAATTTGAGAGTGAAATGCATTGTCTTCTAGGCTAACTCTCTTTAATGTTAACTGAAAAAATTTGGGCTTTGCTACTTTGTGAAATTATTTTTAAATTAAGTGTTGATGTTGATTTATTGATTTCATTGTCTTGCACTTATTAAAGTATTAAATTTGCCTCTAAACCCCTATATGTCAGGCCAATATTTCACTTCTATGTAAAATTGTAAAAATAATATTCTCTCCCTATCTTGCAGCTTTATTGTGATAAGTGCAAAATTGCTTTATAAGCTACAATTCAATATCAAATGAAATTGCTGCATTGACTACATTCATTGGCGTCTGATATTAGCAGGATACAGCTTGCTGTTTCGGTTTTTATAGTTTGCTGTCTATGATGTTCACATCACACCCCTAGCAGACTTCACACTCAGAAGAAAAACATAATAGAACTGGAAGATATTTTCATCAGACCTCTTTGTCTTATTCCCTGATTACACAGATGACAACAGTGAGGACCAAAAAAGAACTGACTTTCTCACTGAGTGACAAAATCAGAACATGGATTCAAGCCATCTCTCTTTATGGGAGAAAATGACAGAGAGAGGAGGCAGAATCCCAAGTCTGATTCCAACTCCACTGTGTCCCCATTGGTAGAATAAGGACAATACTTACCACACAGATCTGGGGTCTGAATCAGGTGAGAGAAATAGGTGAAAAATCTAGAATGAGTTTTAGCATAATACAAGCTCTCAGCCACTCAAATCTTCACACCCTTTCTCTCTGCCTTCTCCTTTCACCTTCACATTCATTTAGATAATGATTATTATTCTGGCTGCAGCCCGTGATTCACAGGTAGATTGAGCTGTCCTGTCTATATTTGGAAATACTTTGCAAAATGAGTAATAGGAAATGACTTTGAAGCCTGTCCTGAATAAACTGAAAGAAGAACTTTCAATAGCTGGCATTGTATTTCTTCACATTATAAGACTTCAAAGGGCTTATAACATGAACATTTATTAAATTCAATTACCAAAAAACAATGATTTGATATGAAAGTTACATATTGAAAGAATTCCCTCCTACAACTGGTTTTAGTTTTAATGAACCTCAAAGTTTATATCTACATTTAGATATAACCTCTATAAAATGACACTGTATTTTATAAAACTGCATTTAGCTTAGTAGAAATAATTTTATTCACGCAACTTTCTGGGGTGATATGCATTTTTGAATAATATGATATACTTACCATCTATTTAAAGGAAAGAGTTATAATAATAACTCCATTGACTTTCTGATTATAAATTAGAAAAAGATCTTCTTTCGGTAATATATGTGCCACCAGGGCAGGAATTACAAATTGGGAGCGGGTGAGGAAATGGTTGTTGACTTTCATTAGCATTCCAGTTCAGCTTCAGTCAGATTTACAAAGAGTGACCTAGAGCATCTAATTCCATCATTGTGCGATCATTCTCGAGACTGTCAACCAAATGGGAATTGTTTAGCAGCCTCAAAACGCTGAAATTTTTACTGTCTCATTACAGAGAAGAGACAATTAAATGATAAAGTGAACTTCTATGAGTTCAGGAAAAAGCACCCAGGATGAACCTTTAGCTGTCTCCTCTCCGTTTTGTTTTGTTTTTTGTTAATCTCAACTCAGAGCAAGAAAAGTTAAGAAACAAAAGATGCATGTTTGGGAATGATACTAGCCAACAATGGAATTATGTGATTTAGATCATTATCAGGAGAATTTTATATATACTTTAATTTTTAGTTTATAGTCTTCCTCCACCAAATAATTTCTCCCATATTCTCTTTTTCTGTGTCTTAGTGTCTCAAAAGTATTTCGTGTACTTGTCTCTATACAAACCTTACCCTAAGGAAATATCTATGCCAGAGACAAAAGCCATTAAAGAAAACAGCAAAACACTGGATCCTATTTTCTTGCATTTTTTTTCTTTTGCCTGGCCTTGCTTATGTGAGCGTTCCCACTTCCTGTTATACTCCTTCATAGGCAAATTGAGTCCCCATCATCAAAGCAAAGTAGAAAGACCATGAGCTCTGTCCCATTTTATTTACTCTCTTGCACACCTGAATGAGACACAGTAGAATATACTTACAGTCCCTTCAGAAACTTTTAAGTCTGTCATCTTTATCCTCATAAGTCATCAAAAGACACTAAGGATTGTTTAGGAAAGAAAAAGTTTCCAAGTCAATGAGCCCCATATGTCCAGTTGGTGAGAACGCTGAAGACTTTCTAGAGTCATTATAGTATAGCAACATAGCCCGTTGTATCCAGGGACGTGGCAAATACCTTCTAACTCGTAGTGTTATTGTACACTTTCTTGTCTAAATTTCTACCATACCATTTGTGTTTGAGATCTGCAGAACAAAGTCGACATCTGAACTTAGATAAGACTTCTTTGACTATTTTAATTTGTGTGTAATTACTGAATCAATGGTTTAAATAACCAAAACAATTGGCATGCTCCCATGAAGAAAAACTGCATTATGTAATTACTTATGTAATGCAATACTCACTATACTGACTACTGATCCTCATAAAAATTCAACATTATATGTATTATTAGTAAAACTATGTTTCAAATCATTATCTGTCAAATAAGTAATGACTGGATTAAGTGATTGAATGAAAGAAGTAGTGAAAGATGATAGATTAAGCAAATATAATCAATTTGGAATAAAATGGAAGTTCTAACTTATTCATATTTCTGTGCCATCACTACATTTTACATGGAATAAAAATAAAATATCAGTGATTGATTCCAATATAACTTATCCATTATAAACACCTTTATTTTTACTCAATTTACTGAACAACACACTATTGTGTAATTGACCAAATAATTAAATACAAATATTTAGCTGTTATATTAATATAGTGGAGTATTTATTTGTTAATTAAACTTTTTTTTACTTATTACCAAGGTTCAAAATTGCTTAATAAAATTCAGATCATGGTCATTGAAATGGCAGAGAAAAAGCTTGCTTTAATGTGCAAGTGAGTGCTGGGAGAATAAATATGACATAAAAATCATATAAACAGTGAGACCAACAGAAATAAGTTTTGTTTTTTGTTTTTTGTTTCTTTTTTCAGAATAAGATAAAAAAAGTAAAGTGGAAAGGTAGGAGGAAATTTGTTTAAAATATAATTTTAAACAAAAATGGAAGTCACTGGATATGCCAAAATAAGTTGAAAATATACTAAATACATAGTATACATAACAATTGCCCCCACTCAATACTGCTAAAGTACCAGTGTTTGGTGTAGTTCTCAAGCGATAACTAAGATTATGGTTTAGCAAACTCAAAATATCAGAAAATAAATTTACAGGATAAAGTCAAAGTAACATGAAATAATTACTGGTGTTACAATAACATGAAACAACAGTAATATTTATCAAATATATGAAAATTATGATAAGATAAAATTAATTATTAGACTCTGTGATTATAAAGATGCTACAAGTAGATACTAAATGATAGTACCTTCTTATCTGTTGTACCACAGACAAAATTTCCCAGATTTAAAAATTATTTTAACTCCAAAATATTCTATTAATTTTGTAAAATTGTAAGAAAAATGTATACTATATTTCCTGTATGGTTACAAAAGGATTTAATGGTCATATTGCCCATAGAGTCATACAATGCTAGTTAAAAAGGATATTTTAGAGATTTTTATACAGAGCTAGACTAATAGTATCATTCTATTTCTATTTCATACAGGGGTGGACTAACAGCAACATCTCTAAGACCAGACACTTATCTTGAATAAAGTATGGTTTTTAACCACAGGAGAATTTAGGTGAAAAAAAGAGACTAATTTAGGGCAAATATATTTCCTGATGAATACAACATTATACATATTTTGAAAGATAACATATCTTTATCTGGTATACAGGCCAGAAAAATTACAAAAAATTTTCTGAAAACTACAATTCATTTTTTCCCCCCAAATAGGGGCTTGGTTTTAAGCTTTGCCTACTGTTTCTTTTGACACTGCTATGGTAAAGAAGAACAATTATCAGCTGTGATATATTTTTCCTACAGAGTCAGCCCTACAGAGAAGTGGAATTAATTCCCCACTAGGTAATTTGATTGGTTGGAAGTCCTCCATCCCAAAATAGATATCCCACCTGTGGGTTGAAATTCCTATTATTACACTTGCTTTTCAGGTAAGAGCTGAAGTTCTAGAAAGCCCTTGATAAATGCAAATAAACTAACACTGGTCCTCCTTGGATCGTTATATAGAGAATGGGCCTTTTATTCTCTGTCAAATACAGAGGTCACAAATCCTCCCTGGCCCTAGGGGAAGAGCTCCTGAAAAGTGTATTAACATACACACACACACACACACACACGCACACACACGCACACACGCATGACACACACACACATGCACACACACACACACACACACGTGTATGTATATATATTCTTTCAATTAAAGAGGGTTGTTGAATGTTGAGACAGAAGATTCTTCATATTGTGTTTAAAATCCCTTTTCGCTTTCTTACTGTTATGAGAACCACAAATTTGGCAAAAGGACTCTTTTTGGATGAGAACTATACTGAGAATTAGAGAAAAAATCCTTATGGACAAATGGCACTTTCATGAAATGCAAACTTAAATTTGAAACAAAACTTGTCCTATATTCCTAATGATTACAGCTTTCAGCTATGTATTTACTTAAATTCATTTGAAATAGATAAATTTTGTTCAATTGTTTGAGCCATGGGTCATGCCAAATTTACTGATTGAAAATTATCAAATTAATCACCTTTTCAACTTGTCTGAATTGTTTCTGCATTTAAAAAGAGACAGTTTTTTATAAAATATCTCTATTTAATAGAGGTGCACAAAACTGACATGGAAGGCTATGGTAAGAAAGGGGTATGACTGGAATACAAAGGGCGCTCACTAAATAGCTGCTAAATAAATAACATTTAGTTGTTTCGAACAATTGAAAGTATAACTGCATATGTTTTCTATTATCCAGACATTTTGTATTATGGTTAAATTATTTATGATTGTATCCAACATAATTTATAAAACATTTATTTTTATATTATCAAAGATCTAAACAACAATCATACCATAAAAGAAAAAATGGTATCTTAAAATGCAATCGTGAATCGCAAGGTCATTCTCTAACTCTTCACTGATCTTTACCCATCTAATTTGTCCATTTCTCTCATTTTCTTATTTTTGATGGATAGAGTTGCAGGATTTTCCCAAAACTGACATAAAACTATATCTATCTGCCTATTGTCTATTTTATCTTTATCTATCTAGCTGTATCTATCTATCCATCATCTATCAATCCTCACTCACCACCTATCATCTACCTAGTTTGAAACTTCTGGGGTTGTACAGGATATAAGCGTACTTAATTAAAGTAGTCTTTTCATCATTTGTTAGTGAAACCATTAAACCCAACTGTTTTATTCTACTGTGCAACTGAAACACATGACCAAAAGTAGTTTTTAATCATAATTCTTCTAATGTGTAATATTTTTGGAATTTGCAAACTTGGCGAATGGTAGATAGAGCAATAGAGCATGAAGAAATAGGATTTATTTGTGTTTTTTGTCTTTGATATTAATTAGCAATAAAAATGTATTTGTAAAACAATTTTTCAAACTTCCAGCATTTCAGATTATCTATTAATCAAGCATATTCAACAATAAGTCCTTTGGCTAAATAATTTTGAAAAGAACAAGTTTTGTTTTATCTTAGAGAAAATATTTTTTATATTAATCAATGAAAAATTCAGAGATGAAATTGGTTATCTTGAGATGATCAAATTACCAAAAATCCATAAAAATTAAATAATTATAAGAAGTATATAAAATCTATAAATTCAAGCTTAATATATGACATTTTCAGTAATGTTTGCAAAAAGGAAGTAATACAAATTAGTGTCCCTGAACCTCTAATTTTATATAGATCAAATTTAAAAATCGTGTGTGTTCAATATAAAAATTTACCTCAAGATGATGTGAGGTCTTTCCACTTGCAAAAAAAATAAATTAAATAAATTAAAAAAACCTTTATTTTAGCTAGAGATCTTGTGCAGAAAAAAATATTTTTTAAAATAGGACAAAACATCAAAATATAAGTGGATTTATTTGTCTCAAAAAGAATGAGTGACCAGTTTTTTATAAAAGAATTTAATTAAATAGACATGTTTCTCTTTAGCCAGATAATATTGAAAATTTGTCACTGGGAATTGACGTAGGGGTCTCCTTTGAGCTGTGTGTATGTATGTATGTATGTGTGTGAGCATAATTTATTCTGTTCATGCCTTTTTTTCTTTTTTGACTCACACAGCCATCACTAAGGCTCCTGACACTTCATAGGTATTTAAGTAAACACTTGAAATTTTCTGTTGGAATATATTTCAAGGCCCGTACAAGTAATCTCAACCTCTGTAAACACTTAGAGCAAGTTAGTGTGTTTTCTGTTACCTGAATTTTGCAAACTTGACAAATACATTTTAAAGTCCCTGAAAAAAAGAAGCAAAATTAGGGATTTGGATAATATGAGCTATGACTGCCTTAGAAAAGAATATGTGTGTGTGTTACCCTGTGTGTGTGTGTGTGTGT
>PVJL010006030.1:67018-98504 GCA_004026885.1 Lyroderma lyra | reverse complement strand
CTGCACCGCCTCTATTTGTTTATCTGCAGGCGTCCTGGGCAACACTAAGAGCGTCTGATATAAGGTGTTAGCCTTATTCAGCTGCACCTGTGCAGAAGCACTGGTTAATGTCTCACCGAAATGTTCCACATGTTTCTTTTACCTCAAACTGGCTTAGTGTCGACATTCTCTCACATGCGCCCTTAATCCTGGCTCCCATAAATCCTTCACAAGCCCCTCCCTCCATTGTCCTTCCATCCATCAAGAGCTCAGTGAAATCCCTTGGCATGTACAATACATCTTTTCTCTGAGCCCATTCACAAAGAAACTGTCATTGCTGTGATTTTCGACCTCCACTCTCTCCCACCTTTGTGTCTGAGCGGGTGTGTTTCCGTATGGTAGGGAGGGGCACGGTTAGCAAGAGGACTGGAGAGGCAGCAGTTTTAGATATGGTGAAGATTTGAGAATGGTGTAGGAAACTACTAAGACAAGGATGGGTGGGAGAGGTTATCCCACGCGGCAAACATAAATCCTAATTGATTTTCTGCAATCTCATGATATGTCTATACACATGAACTAGATTGAGTATAATCAGTAACGGTGACTAGGATCAGTGTTTTCAAATAATATTGTAATCCTAAAAACCTTCCCCTTTTCTTATATCCAGAACAACTGAAGGAAAAAAATAGAATCATTGTCTGGAAAGGTAAAATAATATTAAATTTTCCATCACCTCCTTGGAGCAGATAAACACTTCTCAATTAATTCATCTACTCCATATTTTTAATCTCCTTATCATTATCGCTCCCTCAGGAAATTGATTTAATTAAAATTTTATTGCTATAAATAGTGTAATGTAATTAATTAAAATAATTTACATTTAAATTATACTTAATTTTTTCTTAATGAGGGAAATTAAATACTAAGGAATAATACTTTGTTAGGTAGGATTGAGTCTTAGAGGATCACAAACTCCTGTAATATGTGAGCTTTTTTCAACCACTAAGAACCAATTTTTGCTCCTTGGGGACAATTTTCCTCCTGTGCAAAGACATGATTTACTCCACTGTAGTGTCTGTGTTGATCTCCAGTTGGATGTTATGTCTCTAGACTTCCTTTCTCCCACCTAGAGAGTTGCAGATAAAGGCAGTGACAGTAAATCGCTGTCTAGGTACCAATGATGTGACTTCATTATCTTCAGAAACTGTTCAAATTTCTATATTTTGGCTTCAAATAATTCTTGTTTTCCGTTGACAATGTCCTCCTGTTTTCAAATGACAATATCTCTAATTTTTATTTTAAAAATTATGTATATTCATTACAAAAAATTATGAGACTAAAGATAGTTATAAATAAACTATCAGTCATTCATGATCTCATTGTTCACTTTAAAATAAAGCTAGACTTTTATGTATATATAATCCCAATATAAACATTAAAAAATAAAAATAAGTGATACATTTCATTTTCTTCTGTCATTTTACTTTCACTTTACAATATGTCATAAATATCCATTCATGACAATAAAACATCTGTATTTTTAGTGACAGCATTGTTTTCCATTGGGTAACTATATTATAAATTAATTACTCAATCGTCTATTTGGACACATTTAAATTGCTTCTAATAGTTGCTATAATAAAAATATTTGGGGAGGAATATCATCACCATATGTATAACTTTGCCTACTTGTCCCATTACTTATAAGAATGGAGTCCTAAAGGTAGAATTGTTGGTTCAAAAATAATTCACAAATTAAGTGTAGATGCACATTGCCATATTGCGAGGGTGAAGTTTTTTAAACTATCTTATATGATGTTGCATTTCTTTGTGCACTACTAAGTTTAAAGACCTTTTCGTATACACACTGACCTTTGTATTTACACTTCTGTGACTTGCCTGTTTAAGGTAAACATACAGAAAAATACACCATATAAAATACTCCTGTCCCATATTAACAATGTTAATATTTACTTCAGTAAAACATAGAGCCTAATACCCATCCTTTGCTCCCACTGTCTTGAAGTTGTCAACTGCCCATCGTTGTTTCTATTGTGAAAAAAAAAAGACTTCCTGCTGAAAGGTTTGTTTGTTTGTTTGTTTATTGGACTATTGCTAGCAAAAACAAGATAAGCTCTTGGAGCATGAAGTCAAAATCACCAGCAGCATTGTTGGATGGAGAAGGTACCATATCCCTCATCCTGGAGTTGATGGGCTTTTTTATACATCAAGTAGGGGGAAGAAAAATGGAAGTTGTTCTGAAAGAATTTACAGTGGTTGCAGATCAGGTGGGTGGGACAAGGTGAAGCAGAGGCAGTTCTGGGGTAGACGCAGAGTCCCTGAGAAGAAATGTGTGCACTTTTGGATTGGTTATGGGCAAGAACTGGGAGGTTCATGTGTCAAGGAAAAGCAGAGGCTCCTGAGGTGCCATGGCACCTGGTTATTCCCTTTTAAATAATCTGGAAAATAGCCACCTGGACATTAATGCAAAGTTTCAACAGACACCCAAGAATGTAAGTGGTCTTTTAGTTGGTTTTGCCCAGCAGTCGTTAACTGATTTACCCCTTCTTGTCTGAACACCATTATATCTAATCTCCTATTGGTGAGTGTTTAGATTCATTAAATTGTTTGCTATTACAAATAATGAACATTCAGATACATACTTCCTTGTGCATGTGTGCAAGAGTTATTAGCAAATGCATATTTTGAAATTTTCTATATATTACCAATTCATCTTGTTCACTGACTGCCAATTTTCACTTCAACCTCACAGCAGGTGTATTTTAGAATTCCTGTTTTTCTCTTTCTTTACAAACACTTGGTATATTTAAATATTTTTATTTAAGTAAAATGACATCTTGATGTTGTAATTTGAGTTTTCCTGCCTGCTAGTAATATTGAATACATTTTAAATGTGTTTATTAGCCACTTGTGAAACGAAAGGTCCTTATGACTTTGATTAAATTTATTTTTAAATCCTTTCTCTAGAAATCATCTCTCTCTCTCTCTCTCTCTCTCCTCTCTCTCTTTCTCTCTCTCCCTCCCTCACCCTCTCTCTCTCCATATATATAATTTGTATATACAGGATGCAGCAGAAGTAATGCCATTTTTAAAGTAGTTGAAATATTGTTATTTTACAGAATTACATGCTTATGATTTTGTAATAAAAGATTTGGAATAGATTACCAGCTCATTACAGGGCGTCACTTCTGCAGGACACATATATATATATATATTCCTCAGAGATCTAGCCTTTCCCCTGGACAAACAGCAACCTCGGAAGCAGCAGAAGACGGTAGCCAGGACCTAACTAATGGTCACATGGTTGAGACCTCTGGCAGGCTAAAGACAACATCTTGACCTAAGTTTTGTTTCAGTTCCTGAGCCCCAGTGTGAACTCACCTCCTGGTTACTTTCCCATGAGACCAGAGGGATGGAAGAAAATACCTCTGAACTGTTCTCAGTTCAGAGGAAAAGACTGAAGAAATTATTTATTACCCTTACCTCACTTTTGACCTATCAGCTCTCAGCACAATCGTTACCAGGTAATCCATAAACTTTTGTGATTTTGCCTTATATAATCTATAACCTACATGTCATTGCGGGGTAGGTTTGTTCGGAGTATGAGCTCCCAGTTTCCATATTGGTCAATTCAATATTACTCTATTTTTTCTATCTATACTGCAACTTCCTGCTCATGCATTTCTTAGAGCCAGTGCACACAGGCAGGAAAATCTTTGGGATTCTTGGGTTTGCTCATCTATTAATTTCCTATGCATATCCATTTCCCCCAATTTTTCCTACAGCACTGTTTTTCATTTTTGTATTGATTTATGAGACTTTATTAAACAACCTGGGTACTACATTTTGACTCCTAATTGTATGGCCTAATCTTCCTTCTATATGATCTGATACATTCATTTTTTAATGGAAGTTTTTCATGTTAATGAAGCTGTCATTTATTAAATTTTTTATTTTGTATTTTGCATTCAGTATTTTGATTAGAATTTCTTCTCTGTCACTATGCAGCAAATATATTCTGTATTTTATCTTAAATGTCTTAATGTTGTTTTTCACCTTTAGCAATTAATTTTTTTCCTTATGGTATCAGGTTAATTTCCTGGCTCATTATCTGTTTGTCTACTTTTTCTGACACTATATCAATGCCACATCAATCCAGTTACTCCAGTTTATGAAGGCTCTTGATATCTGCTATTATGTGAGCAAATCCTATCTTTTATTTTTATTCAAGTTGCCATGATCATTCTTGGAACTCTACATTTTCATATAAATTCTAGAATTATTTTGTTAAGTTTATGTAAAATCCTGTTATAATTTTTCTTTTGGAATTTTATAGATTTAATTTGGAAAATATTGATAACCTTTATGACACAGAGCCTTTTTAAATATGAACATTTATTCACTTCTTTTTCCATGTTCTTCAATAACTGTTTATAATTTTCTCAACCAGTACATTAATCAATTGCATGTAATAATATATCTGGAGTATATTATGATAGTAATAAAATTAATAACTTTAATAATCAATAACATAGTGTTAATAATATACAAATGTTACATATTTTTCCTCAAAATCTATGACCAGTTTTCATCACCTCCATGTTAGTTCCTAAGATTACTGTAACAAGGCACCGTAAGCTGCGTGGCTTCAAACAACAAGCATGTGTTGTCTCACAGTAGTGGAGGGTAGAAGTCCGAAGTAAAGCTGTCAGCAAATCCAGGCTCTCTCTGAAAGCTGAATCTCTCCTTGCCTCTTCCTGGCTTCCAGAGGACTGCCCGCCATCTTTGGCGTTCCTTGGCTTATATTAGATGAATCACTCCAGTTCTCTGACTTTATATTCTTTATGTGGCCTTCTCCCTGTGTTTCTCTTTTCACATGGCTGTCTTTTTATGCAGACACTAGTCATATAGTATTAGTTAAAGGTTATACCCCAGTATGACCTTATTTTAACTAATTGTATCTGCAATGACCCTATTTCCAAACAAAGACACATTTTGTGTTACCAAGGGCCAGGACTTCAATATAGCTTTTTGAAGGGACCACGATTTAACCCATAATTCCACTTCTACAACTTCAGTCTAAGCCACAATTAATTGTCTTCCATTCTGACTACTGAAATGGTTACCAAACTGGGTTTTCTGCCTCCACACTGATGTTATGCCTCCAAACACACACACACACACACACACACACACACACACACACACACCTGTTTCCACGTAGCATGCCAGATTGTTTTAACACTTATCTTTAATAATATCTCTCCCCTATTTAAAATCCTCCAATAGCTTCCTGTTACTGGTAGAATAAAACCCAGATATTTTACAATGACCTGTCAGGCCATACACAGTATCTGGTGGATAGGAAGCTACCCAACCCCCTCTCATTCACTGACCTCAGGCCCTCTGGTCTTCATCTGTTTCAAACACTAAAGCCTTTGCTAATGCTTTTTCTTCTCTCAGAATATTTTTCCACCTTTTGTTATCACAAAAATATCCTGTAATTCTCTTTTCTCTCCACAGCATATAAAATTTTCCTCCTTTCTGAATTATTCTCAAATACCTTGCAAACATGCTTTAACATAAAACATATTAAAAACAAACACCTCAAATCTCTTTCTTGATCTCACAGCTCTCTCCAGATAATACCTTATACTTACCTTTATAGCAAAACTCCTTGAAAGAGTTGTCTAGACTCAATACCTTTAATTCCTTTCTTCTCATTTTTTCCCTCTTTCTCTTTTTAACTTTTCATTTAGAAAAGTATAGAGAACAGTATAAAAGTAACTCCTGTATCCATAATAAAAGTCAACAGTTATCAACTGTGTCCAATATTCTTGTGCTCTGGATTATTTTGAAGCAATTCCTAACATCACACAATTTCATCTATAAATATTTTAGGATATATTTCTGAAGATAGGGACTCTGCTTAAAAAAGAACCTCAACAACAACATGAAAATAAAATTATCAAAAGCCTCTTAATATCATCAAATACTCAGTCTTATTATTTCCTTAATAGTGTTGGAATAGAAGTGCACAGCTCTGTGTTCACTAATAGCTGGTGTTAGCACTACTGCACGATCATTTTAGTCCTGACCATGACTTTCTCCATAGAATAATTTTTCTCTTTGTGCTTATTTTTGAGGAGTTTTACAGATATAATCAGGTCCATGGTGTTTGTAAAACAGGAAAAATGCTATAAGGTCTAAAAGGATAAAAATGCATATGAAAATAGAGATAATTAAAACAATTGAAAGTGTTCATAAAATATTCAGAGAGTAAAAAGGTGAGTCCTCATTTAGGAAAATTTTTACTATATCTGTAATTAATAAAACAAGAGTAAATAAAGAATTTTTATGATGATAGAACTGACTCTGAGTGATGAACACATAATACAACAGACAATTTGTTGTAGAATTGTACACAATTCTGTGTAATTTTTACTAACCAATGTCCCCCCAATAAATTTAATAATAAAAAAATGTAAATCTAATTTAAAAAAAAAGAAAAATAACTGAACAGGCCCATCACCATAAGGGATACCCAAATTACCAATACACATAGGAAAAATATTAAACTTCCACTCCTAGGTAGATATGTAACAGAAATGTAGAGGCTGTCCAGAAAAAAAATCCAGCCATAATTGCCTCTATTTTTCATATCATGTGGCTGGATACTTTATGGACAGCCTTTGTATGTATGCATGTGCACCAAAACTTATCAAAATCTTAATTGAGCATTATTTGTAAGAGCAAAAAGAAACAACTCAAATCTTCATCAATAGTAAAACAGATACATTTTGGTACATGCAGTAGGATACTATACAGCAATTAGAATGAATTTGCTACACTGAAAATAATGGATAAAACTCATAAATATGATATTTAGCAAAAGAAGCCAAACACAGAGGTTAGATTACACAATTTTGTCCCAAACAGGCAAAATTTATCAATGGTGATAGAGACTAGAAAAATGATTACCTTTGGGGAATGATTTAATGACTGGAAGAGGTTATAAAGGTGGTAAATAATGTTCTACTTCTTGTGGTGATACTTAAGGGGATGGGTTCACAATGAAAAAATTGGGCTATACATTTATCATTTGTCACTTTTCTGCCTGTATAATATACTTGAACAAAAATAACAGGTAATCCTAGGCATTTTGCAGGCAAGCATCAAGAATAGCAAGGGATAGCACTGCGAAGAACACTGGGGTACATAAGTCTTTGTGGACTAAGGTTTTCAAGCTTTTTGGGTAAATACCCAGAAGGGCGATCGCTGGTCATATGGTAACTCCATTCCCAGTTTTCTGAGGAACCTCCACACCATCTTCCACAGTGGTTGTACCAGTTTGCACTCCCACCAGCAGTGTACCAGAGTTCCTTTTTCTCCACATCCTCTCCAGCACTTGTTATTCCTTGTCTTGTTGATAGTAGCCATTCTAACAGGTGTGAGGCAGTATCTCATGGTGGTTTTCATTTGCGTTTCCCTGATAGCTAACTAATGGTGACCAAGACATGGAAACAACCAAAGTGCCCTTTAATAGATGACTGGATAAAGAAGCTGTGGTACATATATACGATGGAATATTACTCAATTATAAGAAAAGATAAAATACTGCCATTTGCGATAAAGTGGATGGACCTTGAGATCATCATGCTTAGTGAAATAAGCCAGACAGACAAAACCAAGAACCATATGACTTCACTCATATGTGGAATATAAAACTGAAAGCAACAACAACGAAAGAACAAACAAGCAAACAAAAAAAAAACTCATGGACACAGTCAATAGTTTAATGGAGGCAAGGGGAGAGGGGGAGGGACAAGAGGGAGGTATAAGAGAGAAGGGAGGGGGAGCCAAATATATGGTGATGGAAAGAGAACTCACACTGGCTGGTGAACATATAATGCAACAAATAGATGATGCACCCTAGAATTGTACACCTGAAACCTATGTGACTCTTGCTAACCAATGTCACCCCAATAAGTCTAACAATAAAAATATACTAAAAAAAAGAATAGCAAGGGAAAAAGATAATAATTCTCATCAAAACAAACATGATCAGGTGTTAATGAAGGAAATATTTTATCTGGTATGGGTTAGACCAAAGTCCACAAACTTAAATGACTGCAAAGTGCATGGCCTTCAAAAACACGAGTGATAGGGCCAGGTGAAAGACAGTAGGGATTAAATGGGTAGTGTTGCTTCCAGGCAAAATACAAAACTCAGTACTTGATCTTTAAAAACACTTCATGCACATAATGCTCAGACCAACAGGGTCCAGATTAGAATGGCTGGGACTAGTTTGTCTGCAAGGAAAAATAAGAACAAAAACATTTGTGTTTGCACATGACTTCTCTTTAATAGGTCAGCTAGTAAAGGAAACAGCAGACCTGTCTGTGACACTTAAACAATGGGTATTGAAAAAGGAAGCTACATTGAACTTTGCCCATAGGACTGCAGTCCATTTCTCTTGATAGCAACGATGAGACCTGGTGGCAATGCATATCATTGTCCATCCTGCTGAAAACCAAGGAGCTACTCGACATTGTAGGATTTGGAAGCCTTTGGGTGGTGGAAGCTTTCCTATGGGAAAAAACATTGTTCTCTTTGGAAGCCAATCTTGCGTCCTCTTTCCAGGCTTAGTGAGCTTGAGGGCGTATAGTCTTGGAATGATAAAGTGGAAGATAGCGTGTTGACTAGCCAGTCTCCTACTTGTAGTGGGGTGAGGAGATTAATGTTTTGTTTTGCTTTTAGATGTTTGCTATATAAAAAGGACCACCTGCCATGGAGTCAAAATTCCTGAGGTCAATCCTGGCTCTGCCACTCACTAGTTGTTGTGCGACCTGGGTAATTTACCAAACCCTTCTCCATCTGCAAAATGAGGAAGAGTAACTAGTTGCTGTGAGACCTGGGTAACTTACTAAACCTTTATCCATCTGTAAAGTGAGGAAGAATAACTCCCATTCTAAGGAAGAAGACGTAAATCTAATCCAGGAACTTGAGTTTGTAAGAAATATCACTTGTTTTCCTTTTAATTAACTTGAGTCCATCAGTGTGCTAGCAATAACTAGATGGCTTCCTCTAAGGGATTGACCCGAAAGAGGTTTGAAAGAAGAATTATTTAGCAGGGTTGTTCACCATTTTGGCTTCCCTGGGCCTGGGCCACATTGGAAGAAGAATTGTCTTGGGCCACACATAAAATACACTAACACTAATGATAGCTGATAAGTTAAAAACAATGGTCATGCATAATTTTTGTAATATTTTTTGAATATTTACAAATTTGTTTTGGGACTCATTCAAAGCCATCCTGGCCTTCTTGCTGCAGATGGGCTGCGTGTTGGACAACCTTGATTTAGAGTATGTGAGCAGACTTAAGGAATCTAACAAAGGAAGGCAACAAGGGGTTTAACAGCACCAAGAAGCTGTAACTTCTTCTAAACCTATCTGGTCAGAGGGCAGAAAAACATTGCCAGGTCAGTGAGAGAGCTAGAGGCATAAAAGAGGTGATGATAACCAGGAAGTATGGCTCCAGAAACATAGCCACTGCCAGCATAGTAACCAAGAGGAAGGAAGCTAAGATAACAAGTATTTGAACTCTGCTCCTCCCACACTCCTGCTCATGTATCTCATTGACTGAATCCAAGCAGATGTCTGAAGACCAGAGAAAGCAGTTGATATATACCATGCAGTGGTCCCCACTGAGCATAAAGCAGGGAAGACGAGCACGGTAGATCTAAGATTGGGAACTCAGAGTATAATTAGTAAATCACTTGTTTTTGCCCTCCTACCCTGTCCTCTCACATTGTCAGTTTAAATCATTATTTTTCACCTTCCTCTACTCAACCCCAGGTAGTTGGGCCAAGCTCCTGGAGTCATCCTCAGTACCAAAAAGACAACAAGCCCAGTGGTCACTGGTTCATACTAAACCAAGTGCCTATTTGCTCAAATCCAATGGTCCTTTCAGTTTTTGTGGTCCAAATGTGTTCTCTATGTCATAACTCAGAAATTTTGAGGAGGCTATATTTCTCTGCATTTGATCTCCATTATATGATCAATTTTATGGTCAAATAATTATATCGTCACCATATAATTAATTATTTCCAGTGGAAGTCAGGCCATATTCCCAAGGTACATTCAAGAAACAAGTGTTCCCCCAACCTCTGAAATTTCTGACCTTTGTCTACTTCTCAGTCTCTGGGAACCCCATCTATCTATATGAAGTTCTGACAATTAAGTTCATGACCTTGTCCCCATGTGCTTATGTTGGCAGCACTGTACGAACAACTTGGTAAGGTTTCATAACCTTGGTATGTCTGTGTCTCACAGCTGTGTTGGTGTCGACACGTGGCAGTGTCTTGCTGAGTGGCATTCATTATTGTTGCGTGTGTTTGTGTGCTGTCACGAATGTCAGAGCTTGAATTAGAGCAACGAACAAACAGTTAAGTTTCTTGTTAAACTTGAAAAGAGTGAAAGTGAAATCAAGGACATCTTAGTCCAAGTTTATGGGGATAATGCCATGAAGAAAATGGCAGTGTACAAGTGGATTAAACATTTTTATGAGAGGAGAAATAGATGAAGAGATGTCAGGGTGGCCAGAAACAAGCCGAACTGATGAAAACATTGCAAAAATCCATCAAATTGTACATCAAAATTATTGGCTGACTGTGAGAAGCATAACAGACCAAGTAAACATTGGTAGAGAAACAGGAAAATCTTAACTAAAAATCTTGGCATGAGAAAGGTGTGGATAAAAATGGTCCTGAAGGAGCTCACTGATGAACAAAAGCAAAGGAGAGTCTGGGTTTGCCAAGACCTTTTGGAGAGGCAAGACAATATTTTGGGCCATTTTACCACTGGTGATGAAATATGGGTGTACCAATATGACCCTGAAACAAAGTGTCAAAGTGCACAATGGAAGTCAACTAATTCTCCACAACCAAAAAAGTCCAAGAGTTGAAACAATGTTGCTAGACATTTTTTATATCAGAGGGATTGTTCATCATGAATTTGTACCAACTAGACAGTCAACCAAGTTTACTATTTAAAAGTGCTGAAAAGGCTGTGTGAAAATGTTAGATGAAAGCTACCTGAACTTATTGCCACAAACTCAATGCTCTTGCATTATGACAATGCACTAATTCACATGACACTGTCTATGAGGGACTTTGTATCCAATAAACAAGTAAAGAGTATAGCAACATCCTCCTTACTCACCTGGTCCCCAATGACTTTTTCTTTATCCAAAGATAAAGTAAATATTGAAAGAAAGACACTTCAACGACACTCAGGATCTCAAGGATAATATGACAACAGTTCTGATAGCCATTCCAGGAAAAAAGTTCCAAAATTGCTTTGAAGGGTGGACTAGGCACTGGCCAGAGACACAGTGAGGTTAAGTAACTCACCCAAGCTCACACATGTATTAAGTGGTGAACATGGGACTTGAAACCAAAGGTCTAAATTTGGAGTTCAGGTTCTTCTCAACTAAAAGGAAATTAAACCTGGAGAGAAGAAAATACCAAAATACAGGAAAAAGTAAACACATATGAGAACTGATTTTAGTAGAAGAAAAGTCCAAAGAAGGAAAAGACAGCCTCATTGTACATTTTTACCCTTTTCTAGAAGTAAAGATCTTACCCTAATAGGAAGTATTTACTTTGTCTCCAGAATGGAAGCACTCTATCACTCATAGCAATTAGGGGTACTAAGGCATAGGCATTTTATGAAATGTATATTCTCTCCTGTTTCCAAGTGATTTCCCCCTACTCTTCTCATTTCCTTAACTAATTTTTAGGTCAGAATAAAATCTCATTTTTACAGACTTGAGTTCTCCAAACATTTGAGAAAAACAAGGGTCTCATTGCTTTTTTTTTCCTTTTTCTTTCTTACTTCTCATAGTCATTGAATCCATGCCATTCCTGGGTTGATTAAAGTTAAGACACACACACGCACACACAAACACACACAGACACACACACACTCTCACACACAGACACACACAGACACACACACACACACACACACACACATACACACACATACACACAATTATTCCTGTCAGGATTTTGCTTCTCATAACACTTCAGGAATTTGGATGGTATGGCAAGATAGACAGGCTTTTAAAATTCCTTCATTGTTGACACCCACTTGATGACTGATGTACTGTCAGAGCCCCAGCTGCAAATTGAGACTAACAGATCTCTTTCGCACCTGTTGCAGGAGTCAGCAGGTAAGTCAACTCTCCTTTCTACTTAGCACTTGGCCTTTCATGTCATCCAGGACCACTCATGACAAATTTTGGAGAAATTATAAGTGAATGAAGAAAACAGGAAGATAGAGGAAGAATAGCAATGGTTTCAAAGCCACTCATGAAAAGTTACTAACAGAAACACTTGAACTTAATAGTTCAGTCTCTCTCATGCTCTCTCTCTCTCTCTCTCTCTCTCTCTCTGTGTGTGTGTGTGTGTGTGTGTGTGTCTTCTACTTTGGTAAAATTACCCAAAATGTCCTTTTCAGACATGATTTATTCAAGACACTCGTATCCCACCTTTAATCATTTTCTTTTTCTTCTTTCTAAATATGTCTTTAATCTAGATATTTCTTCAGTGCAGATTGTGAACTCCATACTATAGTGTTAGAGCAAAGAGTTGAGAGTATTTGTGTCTACAATTACTTTTATTTAAAAAATTTAAAACTGTTAAAACTTCCTTGCCATCTTAGATCCAAATGCCAAATTCCCAATGCTGCAGTTTTTGTCCAACCTGCCCATAAATGCAGAAGACCATTCTCTTTTCTCTCTGTTTGTGAATATTTTCTTGATTCTTGTGTGTGGTTTATAATCCCTGTCTTTCTTGTTAGTATTTATGTCATCTTTTTCCAATAGACCATATGCTTCTGGAGGACAGAACACCATTGTATCCCTCCTCACTCTTATATATCTTCACCACCCAAAACATCATTCCTGTAAGTAAAAGCCTGGTGTAATGCTGCTAGCCTGTAAGGATGCTGCTAGTATTGTGTTGTCCTCTAACACTAGAATTACTAAAGAATTCAGTCCAGTGATACATATGCCGTAGAGATTTCTCAGATGAGATTTCATCCAATCCAGCATCTTTATTGAAAATAAATGTCTCCTAAATATTCCCCCAGTGTTTCCCGTGTTAGTCCCATAGTTTGTGCCATGCAGTCAATTCTAATGAGTTCCAAACACTATTTGTGTGGAGGAGATGCCCCTACATTGTGCATGGATGGTGCTCAGGGTGGGTGAAGGTTGTGACAACTATCATGACAATTTCTAAAAGTCCTTTCTGATTGTATTTTGACACTTAATTTCATCTCTAGCATAGCTTCTATGACACATAGTAGCATTTTTTTAAGTTAATACTACTTTTATTGCTTTCTTGGGGAATAATTTATTAAGGTAGAATTTGTCACTGACAAATTGCAGATATTTAAAATGTACAGTTTGATTAATTTAATAGATGTATTCACCAGTGAAACGATCACCATAATTAAGATATCAAACATTTCCATCATCCCCAAAAGTTTCTTTGTGCACTTTTCAATTCATCATTACCTCTGTCCCTATCCCAGGGCAACTACTTATCTGTATTCTGTCACTATAATTGAGTTTTCATTTCCTAGAATTGTATATAAATGAAATTAAACATGGGTACTTTATTTTTAGTCTGCCTTCTTTCACTCAGTAAATAGTCTTTAATTTTATCCATGTTGTTATAATGTATCTATATTCTGTTCATTAAATGTTAAGTAGAATTGATTATATGATGTGTCCTGTTTTGTTTCTTCATTACTTGTTGATAGGCACTTAGATAGTTTTTAGTTTAAAGCTCCTGTGAACATTCGTATGCAGCTTTTTGTGTGAATATAGGACCTCATTTCTCTTAGGTAAATACCTAATACTAAAAGTGCTGTGTTGTGACGTAGGCATAGTATATGTTTAGCATTAGAAGTAAACAGCCAATCTGGTTTCAAAAGTAGCTGTAACATTTTTTACTCCCACCAACAATGTGTGTAGACAGTTCCAGTTGCTTCCCATTTTCACCAACACTTGGTATTGCCAGTCTTTCAGTTAAACCACTCTCAAAGTGTGAAATGATGAAACAAATTTAAAAAATAATTTAAAAAAGAAAAATCCCTAATATTAAAGTTAAAAAAGCAAAATGCAAAAGAAGAAAGAAAGAAAGAGAAAGAAAGAGAAACAAACAAACAAACAAACAAACAGAAGTCAGGGAGCAAGGAAGGAAAGGGGGAAGAGCAGGCTGGTACCAGCCACCGAGCTTCAGGGGGCACCCCCTTTTCAAACAAGGCCACTTTCTAGGAAAAAAAAGTGTGAAATGGTATGCCATTAGAGTTTTATTTGTAGTTCACCGATGACTACTATTATTGATTATCTTTTCATGAGTTATTGGTCATTAATAAATCTTTTGTGAAGTGTCTATTTAAATTTTTGCCTATTTTTTTAGTGGGATGTTTATCTGCTTATTATTGACATATAAGAGTCCTTAATACAGTCTAAATACAAGTTCTTGGTCTGATTTATGTATTATTCAGAAGAGCATTTTAAAATCGTTTCTTAAGTGTGTTTGACTACAATTGCTCAATTGGATGTCAGAAATCTTAATAAAGAGAGGATGTTTTAAAATCATTCATTAAAAGCTTACAGAGTAAATTCTAAGCAGGAACTCTATAGGCCCTAGTAAAATAAAGACCACTGAGAAAAACATTTGCCTTCAAGGAGCTCACAGTTAAAGGGGAAAACAAACACACAGAAACAAAGAGAGAGCAGCGTAGTTCTTCTGTCTACATGGAGAGGTCAGTGAAGACTTGGAGAGGAGATAATATTTGAGCTGAACATTCAAGATGAATAAAAATATGCCACATACTGAAACTGTGTAAAGAGTATACTACCACAGAAATTAGCTTAAAGCAATAAATAAGTTTGATTCGAGCTGGAACATCTTAAATATTATAGAAGTGGTATACATCATCGTAGGACCAGTGGACCCTCTGGGCACACACATCACTTGCAAGAGGTTGCATTTTCCCAAAGCAGGGGTACCTTTATTGGAAAGGTATATGCTCCCTGGTCCCTAGTTTATTGCCTTGTATGTAATAATGCTCAGTACATGTACTAAATAAATTTAATACTAAATAACTGTTTAAGTAAATTAACTAACTAAATGTTTAGCTCATTGTGAAGGATTCAATGACAACACAATACAAACTTTTTTAATAAACTAGTAAGGCAGACACAACCCATGCTCATGGGCATGACGAGCATAAATTACAAACACAGGAAAAATGCAGCCTCCTTTCTGAAGCTTTCCAAAACTTTCCATTCAGGGAGAAATAATTGTAGCCCCTGTTGTCCTGCCACAGTGGTACAGTCATACACTTGTGGTAGAACATAGCTTTTTATACAGGGCAGTTTTGCTCCGACTGAGAGTTAATGCAGATAGGTCTTATTCATCTTTGCATGTCCAACATGTCCTGCAAATAGCTCCATTCCTGACATATATTAAGTGTTCAACAAATGCCTATTCTTTTGGAAGCAAGTTGAAAATACCTAAATATAATGCTATATATAAAGTATTTAGTGTCATGTGAGACCTACATATATCCTGTAGGAGGCCAAAAGAAAAAGAGATTAATTGCATCAGGCTTGGATGAGCTATCATTAGAGAGGGTTCTGAATGGAAGGGAAGGATTTGAGCACACAAGCAAATAGAACTTCAAGTAAAGGAAACAGGGAAAACAGAAGTGGATAAGTACTGGGTTTCTAAATGAAGAGAACCCATATTGATTTGGCTGGTGCCAAAGATTATCTATTAGCTGGTTCATTAACAAAATATACATTAGGTACTGAAAGGAATTACATGACGGGGGCCCCCCAAAACCCCAGATTTTATTTATAAAAGATTATGTATTTATTCTTACGTGTTTAAACTTCAGTCTCCTTCAAATTACTCTTTGTTTGATGCAATACACCTATCAAGATGCTTTTTCCACTGCTCAAAACAGTTTTCGAACTCATGGATTTTGATGCCTTTTAGCGCTTCCATTGTTTTTTGTTTTACCTCTTCCACATTGGCAAAATGTTTCCCTTTGAGAACTTCATTATCCAGGGAAACGAAAAAAAGTTGCTCGAGTGAGAAAAGGTGAATAGGGAGGGCGCGTCACAGGGGTCATGCCATTTTTGGTTAAAAACTGCTGAACACTCAGTGCTGTGTGGGCAGGTGCACTGTCATGCTGCATGCTGTTTGTGTAAATCACCCATCATGAAATGGGCGAATGTGTGAAAAATCTTCCAAAAAATATTCACTGAAGCTGAATGCAGCCTCTCACAACAACGCCAGCTGGCACACTGATGCAGACGGGTTCCCAGGACACTCACCTAGTGGGGGAAGGCTGTGCTAGAAGGTGACTGCCCTCCAGAAATAATTCCATTTTTGAGGGTTCCCTCTCATAGATTATGATAACACATTGGCAAGAAAGAACCCTATTTTCCATAGACTAACCAAGCAAACAATTCAGCTTGCCAAAACTCCATGCCTGCCAAAAGTAGAAGACGAGTTTCCATGGGTCTGGGCAAGACAGTTTATTGTTCATATACTTGTATAGCACAGCACACAGCAGGAGCATCTGCCCAGTTGTGCTGGTTCCCCTGTCCCAAAGCCCGGGTCCCACAGTCTTCCTGTCCCAAAGGGTTGATGCAATGGATACATGAAGTGGACTGTGGCACCACAGAGGCACCCGGGGCTCATGACTCAGCATCTTTTGTAGAAAAGCAGCAAGCAAACTGGCCCCCTTCCCCCAGTGAGCAAGCAGTCTCAGGGGAGTCAGGATGCTGTCGCCTTGACTGATTGAGGTGCCATGTGAGTAGTCACAGAAATAGCTCAGGGCCAGAAGACGGTTAGACCTTACAGGTGGCGTACTCAGTGAGGATGTGCAGGGATCCTCTGGCCTACTGTGGCTTGCCTCCCACAACATATGTGAAGGCTGAACTAAAAAGTCTGGATTTTCTTCTGCATATAATAAAGAGTTCCTAGAAAGTTTTAAGCAAAAGAGTAATTTGAGTAAAGAGGCATCAGAGAAAGACTAATCTGATAGCAATATATAGGACTAACGAAGCAGAAAAGAGAAAGAGAGCAATCAGAAGAATGTTAGAGAAGAGCTGCCCTCCAGAGTGAATGGAGGGCAGACCAGTGGGAGCTCAGGTGGACCTGGGCTGTGAGGAGTCACCACTTAGCATAAGCATATGCAAGGAAGAGAGAGGAGAGATTTCATAGCAGTTTCAGGTTTGGTTCATCAAGGCAGTTAGTGTCACAGAATTAAAGGACATGGAATGAGGGTGAATTGGGAAAACTGGAGCCATGTGGAAATGTGTGAAGGCTGGAAGTGAGAAAGGAGGTTCGAAAAAAGGTGTGTCTATAAGTTAATAAGACTAAACTCACAAATTACCCAAAAGAAGCTACTTCATCCCCTTATAGTTCCAAGGAAGATGGCAGCTTGCCCCTATATCATCCTGGAAGGCTAACGTGATAGCTCAAAGGACTTTGGATTCTGCCATACCCACATACCCCTGGTACGGGGCTTCTTCACCTCCAGCCACCTTGTTTTTATTTTATTTTTTATCAGGCAATCTCATCCTGCCAAGTGACGGAGCATGCAGAACTCATGAGAGCCTGAGACACCAACAAGGGCTGCTGCAGTCACCCACTTTAGTATGACAATTTTTCTTTCTTGACCTTAAAAACATGTTCTTTTCCCACCCTTGGTACTGTCTGAACCAAGAAAACAAATATTCCCGTTTGCCTTTTGTTTGTTTGGGTGACACCCCACCCCATTTGCATTGGTGAATCTGTCTTTTAGCAGTTCCATTTTTGTGCCCCCAGCAGTGGTCTGGGAAGTGGTTTTCTCCATTCACATGGAAATTCAGAGTCGTCTTCAGTGAGGAGCTGGCAGGCGGAGCCCAGAGGAGAGATGGGCTCAGAATTGCTCCGTAGACAATGACGACCCCCTTACCTCCTATTTTCATGTTGTCTTTTTTTTTTCTTAGTTTTTAACAACAACATAAAAGCAAATCTGGTCATTGGAATTTAAGGTGGAAGATTAAATAGTATTTGCCATAATCAACACAGATGTGGAGGACCTTTTCCAAGCTTTGCTTGGCCTGCAGAAACTTGCACAACTGCAATGCTTTTATCTTTTCCTACACAAGAGGGAAATAAACACAAGGTATTTAATTTTAACCCTTAACTATTTCAGGATTGTCTTTCTTGAACGATGTTTCAGCAAAACTCTTATTTTTGGTATCTCTGCTAGTTTCATTGGTCTGAGAGGGGGAAATGGTTTATAAGAACTCCTCATTCAGAATGGACCATAAGAGAATAGAATACGTACCATCTCCTACCCATTATTTGGTACAGTTTATTAAATTATGACTACGGGAAAACAAGCACAAACAGTCCTGGGTGATAAAAAGACCAAGATCTGAATTTTAATCTGAGCAGCAGCATTGACTAACCCTTGGTGAGTCAGTAACTCGCTGTTCTTGCATTTTTCTCTATCTTTAAATGGGAATAAAAGTGCTTACAGGGGGTTCCCTGGTGGTGGAGTGGCTAGGCTTCGGTGCTCTCACCTCCTGGGCCTGGGTTCGATCCTCGCTCAGGGAACCAATCAATAAAAAATAAAAAAAAATAAAAAAATAAAAAAAAAAAAAAAAAAAAAAAAAAAAAAAAAAAAAAAAAAAAAAAAAAAAAAAAAAAAAAAAAAAAAAACAACACTTGCCCTGTGTGCTTCACAGGGATACTGAATGTCTCAGAAAAGAGAATGCAAATAAATGAAGTGCTTTGAAGAAATGCAACATGCTGTAAAGGGGGAAACATACTAACATTTTTAAAATACTGTCTCATGTAAAGTGAGAACTTACATTAGGAAGAGTTGACTTTTTAGAGGTTTATCTGTATTCAACTGCAAAACTTCATACCTATATATTGAGGAACAAACATTAAGTTCATAAAATAAAATTACCTGACAGTATTGCTAAAGATTTCAACCTTCATATAGGTGAAGTATGAATCACAAAATAGAATTATTTTAAAATTTTCACTCTTTTCTTTTTGGACTTACGCTTTCCACAAACTCTAAAAAATGAAGGGGAAATTGTTTCTTATAGACCTCATTGAACAAAACTATTTTGTATGCCTGAATTAAAACATGTCTGGCTAATTCTGAAAATCAATGTTTCCTCAGAGAACGATCTAAAAGGTGTCCAAAGGAGAAAGAGGTCCCTATTGTTCTTCTCCATTATCGATTTCCTATGTAGTGGGTAGATCCAAAAATAAGCTGGAGTAGAAAAGGAGGAGGAAAGGTTAATGAATATGTGTAAATAATGCTGGGAGAAAACAAGTCAGGATAGATTAATGGCTACACTTGGAAAATAGTAGAAAGAATACCTTGTTTTCCTGATCAATGCATTATATAGTTTGTGTTACTGTCTAACTATGACTGGGAAATGCTGATTTATACCTATACACAAAAACTCAAACTGGTTGCAATAACAATCATGTGTTTGAAAGTAGGGGGGAAAACCTTTTCTTTTCCTGTTCCTTTTTATTATTCTCCAATTTCCCCATTTGTCCAACATGAGCCAGAATTGAAATTGTCAATTTATAAAGAAGACGAGTTTTAACATATGCACTATGAGGAGACTAGTTTAAGAAAGAGCCAAAAATAATTTAATATCCTTGATTTAAACTGTCATTTGGCTATGCTCTTCCCAATTATAGAAAGCAAGATTATACGGGGTTGCAAAGGAGTCAGACTTAACTTCATAATCAGGTTTATCCATGAAAATCTTCCTTTTGACTAACTGAAAGTCAACTGATTAAGAACCTTAGTTACATCTACGAAATCCTCTTTGCTGTAAAATGTAACATAATTGTAAGAATGCTATTCCATCATGTTCACATCCACGTCCTGGGGCCTGAATCTTGGAGGCCACCTTAGAATTGTGCTTACCAAAATTATTTGTAGTAATTAAGGCAAAGTTTTACACTTGTTAATACAAACGTCGTCTTTTGGTTCCTTTCCCAGGTTTCAGGTAGTAAATATTCATTTTAACTTTATTTTTGTCATTTTTAGTATTAGCAGCAGAAGAAGAACATTAAAAACATCCAAGGCATAAGGGATACTAAAGTGTGGAAATTGAGCCTACTCTTAAAATTCATGAAGTTTCTGAATTGCTAGGATGGGCATTCTGGGCACATGTAAAGGGGTTTCAACTGAGGAGATAACCAGGGATCCATGGCTATAAATAAGAGACAGTAACAGGGAAAGCCAGAATTAGACCCTAGCACTGATCCAGTAGGGGAGTGACGTGCTAAGAGTCAGATTTGGCTGAGAATTAACGGCTATGCCTAGTCAGAAAGATTTACCAAAGAAAGTCACAGTGTTCCTACGCACTCCACAGTGCAGTTTTCAGGGACTAGAAAACTGCAGAGTGCTTTATCTGTGTGTCTTAGCACTGTGGGGTAACATCAGGCAACACAGCCAGGCAGATATCTGATAGATCAATAGCAAACGGGCATTCTGAACCAAAAGTTCAGTTCCTGGAATAGTGCAATTGGCAAGCATAAATAAGTATGTGATCTACTAGAAATAGAGTAGGATATTAGGCACATTATCCCCAAAAAGGGGGAACAAGAGGAACCCACGTGTATGGGCAGAGGCAAGGTTTAGGAAGAAAACTTAGCTCGGATTTCCAGCACAGGGCCCACATAATCAGAATGAGGGTCTGGGCTTGGACGGTTGTATCAGTCAGGAAAGGTTATGTTATATTGCAGCAAAAAACAACCCCAAAATCTACTACAGCAAAATTTAATTCTTTTTCATTACTCTTGTATTCCTAGTCATCCTTCCAATAGTTCTCCTTGCAGAAACTTAGCAGTTTAGACTAACAGTCTCCATTTTTCTGTAGCTAAACCATTCTCCTCATGGTTGGGGGAGAGCGTGAGAAGCATGAGAGTAAAAGACATTTCTGATCATATTATGTTGCCAAGAAGAAGTGACACAGTTGTCCTGTTCCTGTGAGCATGAAGATTTTGGTGAGCAGCACTAGTACTGACCATAAAAACTGGTTATGACTCAGAAGCCACCCAGCATAAACATTAAAAGCGAGATTCTGGAGCCAGAGAGTCTGGGTTTGAACTCAAACTCTTCTACTTACTAACTGTGGACATTGGGTAAATTAGTCAGTCCCATTTTGCCTTGCTTTCCTTATATTAAAATGGATAATAATAGTACCTATCTCAAAGGATTGTTGTTAGGATTAAATGTGTTAATATGCAAGTGTGTTGATGTGCTTAGTATGTAGCAAGTACTTTGTAACTGATGACCATTATTATTATGAGACAAAAGTGGAAAGCCCCAGTGGTTAGCCTAGAAAGAGGCATATTATCAGTGGAGTTGATGACTGACTATGGTCAGTTTTAGGTCACTACATCCCTCTCAGCCTAATATTTCACTCTTTCATGAGTTGTTAGACTATTTGTAACTGCCACAGTTGGTGCTATTTCTTCTCCATGGAATGCCTGCCGCCCTACTTTCTTCTGATAACTCTTATGTCTCATTCAAGATGACAGTTCTGTAAACCTTTCTCTAATCCCACAAACTGAATGACTGCTTATCTCCTCTGAGTATATAATTAAAATAATAACAGCCACTATTTATCAAGTACTTATACACTCTGCACTAGGCACTTTACCTGGCTTATTTAAAAATATACATTGACCACCTACTATGTTCCAGACACTGTTCTACTTGGTAGGTATATAGCAATGAACAAAATAAAGTGCCTGTCCTCATGCAAGTTACATTTCATTGTAAACACCTATGTAACAGGGATGATTAGGAAAGTTTATGTCAGAGAAGTCAAGCAACTTACCCAGAGTTTCACCACTAGTAAACATTAGAACCAGTATTTGAAACTGACCTAATTCCAAGGCATCCACTAATGACTACTGAGCAATGTTTTCTTAGTTCCATCAAGCCCTTTGGCAATAACTCTTCAGTAGGACAAAGCACAGTTGCAGAGTAATTATTCTGTTTTCTTAATATCTCTCCCAGGAAATTGTGAGATCTCCAAGGACAGGATCCATGTACAATATTGAATTTAATAAATTAATGATGACTTGTTACTACAACCCTCAAAATGATTCAGGGTTTGGAAACTGAATCTACGTGCTAGGCCTAACTAAAATATAGACAAGGAGTGAGATAGGGTTGATCTGCAAATGGGAAAACAAGTTGCAGAGGGTCAGGAAAATAAGGCTGCCATATGCCAGGCTGCCTTAGGCTAATTGGTGCAGAAACCAAGCTTATCTTTGAATTTTTGACCATCTTAGTTTTCATTTTTGTATTTTTTCCCTTTATCCTGCAACCCCCTCTTCCCAAGTAAGTTAGGCTTTTTAAAACATTATTAATTGGAGGAAAATGGCAAAGAAAAAATATAAAATGAGTAATTCCGGGCATCCAAGCTGGTGGAAGTTTCTTTTGAAGGGAGGCAGAAAGCTTCCCAGCAACTTAAGGCACAGGAGAGGGGAACCTCCCCTCCTGGCTGTAGGCCTGCTCAGAGATCAAGCACAGACTCCACCAGAATGAGGTAGAGATGACTTATGTGTGTTCAGTATCCCATGCAGGCTTTCTCTCACCCTCATGAGTAATATCTTCCTGTTTGCTGTCACTGCAGAATGCTACTCTTAATGGCCACAGTTCCCCTATAGCTATTGGTGAGTGACCTACAAACTAGAAACTCTCTTGGACTATCTTTAATAATGTTACTTTGCCCACCTAAATAATTCCATGAGCTATCCATATAAGACTCTTTATAAGACTTCCTATAAAGGAAGAATAGTGAAGAATCAGAGGAAGAAAAATGCAGACACTCCACACAGGATGGACCACATGTAATTCTTTCAGGCTTATATAAAGAGCTCTGTAATTCCCTAGTAAACTGAGGCTGGGTGTTAATACCAGAACCAAAATATTTAATAGCAATCTCACATTGTGCATGTGATTTATAAATTTCAGTTGGTATGTTATATGTATCCATCCAGTAAATGTACTCTGTATATATATATTCATCCAGTGGTATGCTGAAGCTAGCTAGCCCCCAGTTCACATAGACTAATTGTTCACATCTCATCCTAACTCCATATTCATTGATGTCAAATCAGCCATAGTGAAAGTCTTTATGGAAATTTCCAAACACTATAAATCAGGCCTTTAAAATAATTATTTTTGGAGAGTCAGTTATTAAGTATTCACCAACATACCATCTTAAGAATATATCTGTGTTTGTATATAAGAGCTGTCTGGAGATAATCTAGCCATAAATACCTCTATTTTTTATATTATATGGCTGGGTACTTTCAAGACGGCCCTCATAGATATGCATATACATACAGACACACAAATATGTATATGTGTATGTGTACATGTGTATGTTGTATATGTGTATGTGTTATATGTGTGTGCAAATACTCAAGTGTAGGTATAGTCTGTCTTAAGTGAATGGTCTTCTAATTTAATTCTACAGTATGAGTTCATTTCTCAATTAACCCTTTTGTAATGATATTAAAGTGTTTTAACTTAAATGAACCTCCCTGCATAATGTAAAAAGATAAATATATGCATTTTCCAGAATTTTTCTATAATAACAACGCAGTAGACAAAAATCAATAATAGCTATGAATATGTATTTAAGTTAAGTAAATCTCACCTGGTGAGTACAATTAACGTCATCATGTGCTCAGAGTGAATAGACAATGTAGGAAAGTCTATCCTTCTATAAAAAATGAGCCCATTTTAAAAGCTCAGGTCATTAATGTTTCAACTTTCCTTAGTTTTAAAAACAGAGTTAATAGTGGCCAGGGCTCTGCCTGTACCTGGCCAGTCTGTGTTCAGGGTAGAGAAAGACAGGTTTTCCAACACTGCACACAACCTGATGGGCCCTGCCCTTGGGTGCCTAGCCTTCTGAGCCAGGGGCTTATGACTTTCTCTAATGACTTGTCAACACAAGTAATTGGCCTAAGCTCCAGTGACTCTCAACAATGGAAAAAACTCTTTGCAAATAGGGGAACAGGAGGAAAGAACTTAAATCAAACTCGAAGCTTAGAACCTGCCAGATTTAATCCCTTCTTCTTCTGTCTAGTGACAAAGCTAATGAGTGGATTGCAAGATTTTACACCTCACCTCTGATGTTTTAAATACCTTAGATAATAATAGAAATACATTTTTACAGTGCTTTATATGTGTTGGCTCATCTAATCCTCACATCAATGCTAGGGAGAAGTATTAGCTGTGTTTTACAGCTGTGGAAACAGAAGCTTGGAGAGATCAAATGACTTTTCTAAAATCACACAGCTGGTAACTAAGAGGTCTTTCAACCCTAAACTCAGCGCTCCTAATGGTGGGTGAGCTGAAATGGAATTCTACCTTTTGGCAATAAGTGGGAAGTCAGTCAACAATCCAGCTAAACTGGAACAAATTTGGAGAGCAGTTCCTCCTCATTCCAGGCTTCATTAGTCTGTTCCTCTGCCCCCTTTCAGTCTTCAGAGTATTTCACAAATAAGAACCAGTTATCAAAATGTCAGAACCCTGAAATTCAAATGCTCATATTCACATTAATGCATAAATTAGCTATAATAACTTAAAGTAGCGGTCAACCTAGCCTATATTTTCATTTTAGAGGTAACCAAGCCATAAATGCGGGGAATAACATTTGGGCAAGTGGAAGACATGAAGTGTGTGACTACAGAGCTAGAGTCCTTGCAGAGCCAGCTGTCCAGCTCCATTTACATGAATGGCTTGATTTCTAACATTACAACCAAGATGTTATGAAAAAAGGAGACCTATTCCAACGACTTATCCACATCTACTCATACCTGCTAGTCTCTTCTACCATTTTTACCTCAGCAGGCAAATCAATGGTCACAGTTTTCACTGAGAGGAATTAATATTTAGGTTGTTATTTTGTTCAAAGGTGCCAAAAAGTCTTCTTAGAGTTAACAGTTCAGGCTCAGATATTTGGAATATTTTCTGTCCCAGCCTTCCCCCCACACACAACGATTCAAGAGATACGTATTAGAAATTGCTTGCATACGAGATGGTGTTACATTACTTCATTCCCTCTCACACTATCTTTTCAAAATGGGACACAATTGTTCCCTTTAGTGATAGAGTGGATTGTGGTTGTCACATAGATAAGTGCAATATGGCTTCACACTTTGTCCATTTTGAGCTACTAAGTAGGAACTCCCAAGAAGCAGTTCCATTTAAGGAGAATGAAGAGACTTTGATGCTATGCCAAGGACTACATTTTTGAAAAATAGAGTTTTCATGGCAAATCCAGGAAGCAGAATCTCTTGCCTTTATCAGAAAACATCTACCATGTAGCATAACAAAAGCAATACATGCCTGACATCAAATGGAGCCCCTTTTCTCTAGTGACACCTTCAATCACAAACCTAATCATGCGTGTAACCTATTCTGAAGGATTCGAATGAGTTTGTTAACCACAGCTTGATTATCTTTCCAATTTTCATTTTTTGCTGCAGCTGCATTTTTTGGAAGCCTCAAAAGCAGAACTACTTTACCTGCTTTTTTTCTTCCATACAAAACACCCTAAAATCCTTCTCAAATATGTTGACTTATACTTAAATAAGATCTCTTTAAAGATAAATGTAAAAGAATAGCATTTACTTTAAGTATTATGTTCCCACTGAAAAGAAGTCAAAGAAGATATTTCTAAGCCATGAAGAGTGTGTATAAGAAAGTTGGTAGCAGGAAAGCAAAATGGGAAAAAGTCTTCTATGTTGAGACTTTCAAAGAAAGTTTGTGTCTGAATTTTGTTTGACAATATAATATTTATTATAAATGAAATCTTACTATAGAGCCATCTAATCCTGAAAGAATCTCCATGTTGAATGTCTGTTCATGGCTGATGCTCTTAGATATTGACTGTCCAAAATTTCAGCCTGATTAGTTCAGAATTATCTTCATTACACAGAGGATTATGGTTTCTTCTGTTCAAATTAAATTTTTAAAAATATGTGAACATCTGAAATAGAATTGAGAGTCCATCCACAGAAAAACCCATACATTCGTGGCGAATTTATTTTCAACAAAGGTTTCAAGATCATTTAATGGAAAAAAAATAGTCTTTTCAAAGAGAAGTCACATTAGGTGGTGAACTGATTATACATCAAGTTGACAATGCACTGTAGAATTGTATGCCTGAAACCTATGTAATCCTTGCTAACAGATGTCACCCTAATTTAAAAAAATAGTCTTTTCAACAAATGATACTGGAATGACTGGATGTCCACACAAAAGAATAAAGTTGGAACTCTATGTTCACCATATAGAAGAATTAACAGTGGATGAACAACTGAAATATAAGAGCTAAAACTATAAAACTCTTATAAGAAAGTATAGGGGGTAAATCTTGATGGCCTTGGATGTGACAAATGTTTCTTAAATATGACACCAAAAGCACAAGAAATAACAACAACAAAAGAAATATAGAAACTGGACTTCATCAAAATTAAAAACTTTCACACATAAAAGAACATTATCAAGAAAATAAAAAGACAACCTACAGAATAAGAAAATATATTTGAAGATCACCTCTCTGATAAGGGACCAGTATCCAAAATATATAAAGAACTTGTTTAACTCAGTAATAAAAAGACAACATAATTCAAAATTGGGGAAAGAATTTGAGTAGACATTTCTCTAAAGAAAATATGTAAATGACCAACGAACACTTGAAAATAACCTCAACATCATTAATCATTCAGGAAATGCAAATTAAAATCACAATAAAATACCATTTCACACCCATTAAGATGGATAATATAAAAAATTGGGAAATAAACCTTGTTGGAGATATAGAGAGACTAAAATCTTTGTACTTTTTTGGTGGGAATGAAAATAGTACAGCCACTATGGAAGAGATTTGCTGATTTCTCAAAATGTTAAGCATGGGATTATACCATGGAACAGCAATTCCATTCCTGTGTGTATACCTTAAAGAATTGAAAACAGGCCTCCAGTTAAGTTGGTGGAGGAGGTAAATACCATGCTTGCTTACTTTCATAACCACATGAAAATTACAACTGATCTACAGAACAGCCAACATTGAGAATAACCTGAAGTCTACCTAAACAAAAGTCCTACAACTGAAGATATACAGACAGAAGAAGCCATACTGAGACTGGTAGGAGAGATGGAGACATGGAAAGGACTGGTCTCATACCAACATATAGTGGTTAAAAATTGAAAGGGCCATCTTGGCTGCAGAAGACCCCGTGAGGAGCGAGAGATCTCAGCCCCACATCAAGTTCTTTAGCCCAAGTTTCTAGTGCTAGGAAAATAAGTTCCCATAACTTCTGGCTGTGAAAAACAGCTGGAATCAGTGACTAAGTGAAACTGCTACAGTCCCAGAAATTTCTCTTAAGTGACCCACACATGGACTTACTCATTGACAGACACTGGGGCAGCAGCTCAAAAGGCACCAGGGAAATCCAGGGAGAAACTGAATTGTCTGGCTTCAGGGTGAGGGCTGAAGGTGTACCTTTTTTGTTGAGCCCTCCCCTTACACAGCATGCATGAGCAGGTGAAGGCAAGCTCCAAGACTGAGTTTCCACCAACCTGGCTAACAACATTCACCCTGCCTTGATGATTCCCTGAGACTCTGCCCTACCCAAGTTTCAGGCACACCCAAGCCACTTCCACTGGGTTTTCCATACTAATGGATTGTCTTGGCTTATGCTGAACTTTCCTAAAATCTCTCAAATGTTCACAAACACCAAACAAGCAATGGCTGGCCTCAACATGCCCCATAGCTCTTCCTAAGTGACCCTGAGCATGCCAATAGAGGCAGCCAGCCTCAATTCACAGCTTTACCTTTCCCAAGTTCCTCCAAGCCCAGAACAAGCTACAACTATGTGCAGATCACTTTGTAGCTCACACTAGGTACACTCAGGCCTGTACCAGAGCCCCTCCCAAGAGGCCCCAGAAACAACATATCCCATGGCCAGTTTCACACCATACCTGAGTACCACCCAATAACCTCTGCAAATGACACACCCATAGGGCAGACTGGGCAAGTACCAGAATGTCTCCTGCTCCTAGGTTCAGTCCCTGCAGAACACCTCCTTTATTGTAGTCACAGCCTGTCCTCCCAACCAGTTATCCTGAGAATCCCTCCTATTGACACGCCAATAGCAATATAACAGGAAAGCACACACAACCCACACAAGTGATACACCTGGAGCACCTGGCTCAGGTGACCAGGGAGACTGTCACTGCATCCCATAGGACGTCTACTACATGTGGCCACTCTACCAAGACTGGGAGACATAGCAGCTCTACCTAATACAAAGGAACAAGCACAGGAAGGCAGCCAAAATGAAAAGATAACAAATATGTCCCAAGTGAAAGAACAGAACAAAGTTCCAGGAAAAGAATGAAACAAAATGGAGACAATCTACTAGTTACTGAGTTCAAAACACCAGTTATAAAGATACTCAGTGATTTCAGTGAGAACTTTAACAAAGAGACTGAAAACATAAAGATGTAGATAGAAAACATAAAAAATGAACCAGTCAGAAATGAAGAATACAAGAATTGAAAAGAAGAATACATCAGAGGAAATCAACAGTAGATTAGATAAAGCAAAGAAGATTAAATCAATGATTTGGAACATAAGGTAGCAGAAAACATGCAATCAGAACAACAAAAAAAAAATAAAAATTAAAAAAAGAGAATTGTTTAAGAGGCCCCTGGGACAACATCAAGCATAACATTATAGAGGTACCAGAAGAAGAAAAGAGAGAGCAAGGAATTGAAAACTTATTTGAAGGAATAATGATGGAAAACTTTCCTAACCTGGTGAAGGAAATAGACACACAAGCCCAGGAAGCATAGACCGTCCCTAACAACATAAACCCAAAGAGGCCAATACCAAGACACATCATAATAAAAATGCCAAAGTTTAAAAGTAAAGAAAGAATCTTGAAAGTATCAAGAGAAAAACTGTTAGTCACCTACAGAAGAGTTCTCATAAGACTATCAGCTGATTTCTCAACAGAATCTTTGTAGGCCAGAAGAAATTGGCAGAAAATATTTAAAGTGATGAAAAGCAAGCACTTACAACCAAGACTACTCTATCTATTAAAGATATCATTTAGAATCAAAGGAGTTTGATAAAGAGCTTTCCATACAAGGAAAAGCTAAAGGAGTTTCTCACCATCAAACCAGAATTTCTAGAAATGTTACAGAGATTTCTTTAAAAAGAAGAAGAAAAAGATAAAGAATATGAATAATAAAATGGCAATAATTATATACCCATCAAAAATTACCTTAAATGTAAATTTATTAAATGCTCCAATCAAAAAACATAAGGTGGCTGAAGAAAAGACCCTTACATATGTGTCCTACAAGAGACTTGCTTCAGATAGAAAGACACACATAGACTGAAAGTAAAGTAGGAAAAAGATAGCTCATGAAAATAGAAATGAGAAAAGGCTGGGGTAGCAATACTTATACAGACAAAATAGACTTTAAAACCAAGGCTATAATAAGAGACAAAGAAAGACTGAGTAATCCCACTTGTGGGTATTTATTGGAAGAAAACTAAAATATCAATTTGAAAAGACATATGCATCTATATGTTCACTACAACATCATTTACAATAGCCAAGATATGGAAGCAACCTAAGTGTTCCTCAATCTTTGAAGAGATAAAGAAAAAGTGTGTATGTGTGTGTGTATGTGTGTGTGTGTGTATACGTGTGTGTGTGTGTGTTTAACCATAAAAAAAGAATAAAATCTTGCCATCTATAACAACATGAAAGGACCTAGAAGATTTTTTTTATAGATAAATCATAATTTAATGGCATTGATGACATAAAAAAATTATCACAAAATGTTACACAATACAGCATACAAAACATCTTTGTTGTTAATAGTGCAAGCCACAGGAAAACACATTTAAAAATCTTGTAAATGGAGAAAAGTTGAAGAAATTTTACAACAATTATGGTATTTATATTTTTAAGTAAATACAGTTACAGTGGTACATTTTATTAAAATAAATGATTACATTAAAGTATAAAATTTTCCTATTGTTATTCATTCTTGAAAAACACAAAAATATACAAAAATGTACATCTGCTTTCCTAAACTTGCTTTCTGGAACACTGGGGTAAACTCAGACGCCGCTGTCAGCGGATGGAAGTATTTATTCAGCTATATCTGAATGTTGCAGCAAAAGTGTTAAGGCAAAAGAGAGATGGCAGGTGTGAGAGTCAGTCTAGGGGAGAGAAGCGGTTGGACAGGGAGCGTTGTAGGTACTTCTCAAAAACTCAAAAAACTCAACCTTTGGGAAGAGTTGAGTGAGCCAGGGACTTCCCAGTCCCTTTTTTTTTTTAACTTTTATTTTATAGGTTGATGTCCTCATTGGAAGGTGTTCACTGTATTTTATTTACTTTCTAAAAGCCCAAGTTGAAACTTTTAACTGAGGGATAGGATCGCAATCTGAGGGTGGGATTGTAATCTGATTCCTGGAATGGTGTTTTTTTTTAATTCATTTTTATTGTTAGACTTATTGGGGTGACATCTGTTAGCAAGGATTACATAGGTTTCAGGCATACAATTCTACAGTGCATTGTCAGCTTGGTGTATAATAAGTTCACCACCTAATGTGACTTCTCTTTCCATCACCTTATATTTAGCTTCCCCCCTCCTCTCCCACCCCCTCCCCTTTCTCCCCTCCCTGACCCACTCGTCCCCAAATAAACATTAAACTATTAATTGTGTCCATGGGTTGTTTGTTTCTTCATTTCTTTTTTCTTTGCTTTCAGTTTTATATTCCGCATATGAGTGAAGTCATACAGTTCTTTGTTTTTTCTGTCTGGCTTATTTCGCTAAGCATGATGATCTCCAGGTCCATCCATTTTGTTGCAAATGGCAATATTTAATCTTTTCTTACAGCTGAGTCATATTCCATTGTGTATATGTACCACAGCTTCTTTATCCAGTCATCTGTCGCAGGGCACTTCGGTTGTTTCCATGTTTTGGCCACTGTGAACAGTGCTGCGATGAACATTGGGGTACATAAGTCTTTGTGGACAAAGGTTTTCAGTTTTTTGGGGTAGATCCCCAGAAGGGGGATTGCTGGGTCACATGGTAGCTCCATTCCCAATTTTCTGAGGAACCTCCACACTGCCTCCCACAGTGGTTGTACCAGTTTGCACTCCCACCAGCAGTGTACCAGAGTTCCTTTTTCTCCACATCCTCTCCAGCACTTGTTATTCCTTGTCTTGTTGATAACAGCCATTCTCACAGGTGTGAGGTGGTATCTCATTGTGGTTTTGATTTGCAT
>PVJL010006030.1:0-66918 GCA_004026885.1 Lyroderma lyra | reverse complement strand
ATCTGTTTAGTTCTTCTGCCCACTTTTTAATTGGGTTGTTAGTTTTTTTGTTGTTAAGTCTTATTAGTTCTTTATATATTTTAGATATTAGACCCTTATCTGATGTGTTATTTGCAAATATTTTCTCCCATTCAGTTGGCTGTCTCTTTGTCTTGTTGATGGTTTCTTTTGCTGTGAAGAAGCTTTTTAGTTTGATATAGTCCCATTCATTTATTTTTGCTTTTACTTCCCTTGCCTTTGAGGTCAGGTTCATGCAGTCTTCCTTGAGTCCTAGGTCTATAAGTTTGGTACCAATGTCTTCTTCTATACAGTGTATTGTTGCAGTCTTATATGAAAGTCTTTAATCCATTTTGAGTTAATTTTTGTATATGGAGAGAGTTCACAGCTCAGGTTCATTCTTTTGCATATGTTTTTCCCATAGAGGATACTATTCAGAATGAAATAAGTCAGACAGAGAAAGATATCTACCATATGACATTATTTGTATGTGAAATCTAAAAAAGAAAATAAATGAACAAAAAAAACAGAAACAAACTCATAGATATGAAGAACTTCTTTATAGTTGCTAGATGTAAGGGAGAATGGGTGAAGGGAGGGAAGAAATTAAGAGGTACAAATTGGTAGTTACAAAGTAATCATGGGACTATAAAGTATAGCATAAGGAATATAGGCAATAATACCAGGGATGCCAAAAATATGTAAACATATTTCAAGAGATGTTATCTTTGCATTACTTTTTGAAGTTGAATTGAATTACAGTGGCAATATGTAGTGTGACATTCACTCAAAATACGGCATTAATCAAATGAATACTAGTATTACCATGCAACAGGTAGGACAGTCAAGGAAAATGGTGGAAGCAAGATGGTTGTTCAAGGAGCACAAGACCATTTTGAAGTGGTTTTGTAATTCAAGAACATTGTTTGAGTTTCCCTCAGATTATTTTTACCTAACACCCTTTGACTTCTACCCATGGGGGACCTTAAAGTATATGGTGTACCATATAAAATAGGCTACACTGGAGGTACTTTGGGAAGAAATTGAAATGGCATGTGCAGCGATACAAGTGGACAGTTTGGTTAACATTGCTGAAGCAGTAGTTTGCCGTAATCAGAAGTGACTGGATGCTAATGGTAACCACTTTGAGCACCTCTTGTAGTTACAAAAGTCAAATGTGACTTATATTTATCTTTTGTTATCAGTATATATTGAGTATTATCATTTTAATACAGTTTTCTTCTTGCTTAAAATGTATATACATTTTTTGGCACTCTGTAGAGTAATAAGCATGTATTATGTCAGATAGCTACTATATTTATCAGAGTTATCATTTCATAAGTTATATAAATGTCTAATCACTATTTTGTTTACTTGAAACTACTACAATATTGTATATCAACTATAATTGAAAAATTAAAAAAATTAAAGGAAAAAAGTATTAAATCTCTTTTAAGATAAAAATTTGAGTTGACAGTGCTCAGAAATAGAAAAAGAAACTAGGAATGAAAAAACTAAGCAAAAAATATCACACAAAATGAAATAGAAGTTATAAAGAAGATGATATTTATAAAAGCAGATAAAATGGTGTGATATAACCAGTGTTCATGCAAACAACAGAACAAGTGAGAGGAAAATATTAAAAAATATCATAGAAAAAAATTATTGAAATAATAATTAAACTGAAGACTAAATGGCTTATCATGTACCAAAAGGGGGAAAAAAGCAGGTAGTTATCAAAATTAGGATAGGTCCCTGGGAAATTTAACACAAAAATTTGATGCAAATGGGAAACATTAAGATATATTTAGAAGAAGTTACACAATTACAAAAATTAACCTTGTGGTAATCATGGTCAAAAAAATTATAGACTAGGTCGTGTATATCTGAGAGATACATTTCTTACTGTGCTGAAAAGCAAAAAATATTAAAAACACTGCAAATATAATAAAACATTTTAAAATTAATTTTCAGTTACAATTTAGAAATTATTAAACAATAAAATATAAAAATATAAAGAATAAAAATCATTCTTTCCAAATAACAAATCATAAGGGATTTAGAAAGAAAAGGCCAGGTACATATAAGCCCAAATGAGGAAGTAGGAGAAAGTGTGAACTTTCCAATGAATATCTTCACTTTTTATGGTACTATTTAAAGTAGAAACATATAATTAAATAGAAACAGAGAAATAAATGAGTGATCTTTTATTTTTCATTAGTTTTAGGGAGATATTTAAAGACCCACTCAATCTATCTTGTTATAGAAAAACATTTATCTAAAGTATTTTGCTTCAAATAATTCAGCACTTCCTTTTTATTTCAGAGAACTGTACTTCTGTTAAAGTAATTTAAATTAAAGGTAATCCTTAATAAAAAAAAAAAAAAGAATTGAAAACAGGTACACCAAAAGTCCCATTCTGAATGACTCCATTTATATGAAGGATGCAGAATAGGTAAATACATAGAAGAGAAAGCAGATTGGTGATTGCCAGGGGTTAGAGGGAGACAGGAGTGCGGAGAAAGTACTTAAGTGCTCAGTGGCTGTGGCGTGCTATTTGGGGGTAATGAAAGTGTTTTCAAACTAGATATAGGTGGTGGTCGCACGATATTGTGCATATACTAAATTCCACTGAATTGTTGAATATATAATGGTTAATTTTGTGTTATGTGAATTTAACCTCAATAGAAACCTCAATATGACAACCATCAGAAAATCCTTGAAATTTCTGTTAGTAGCCAATGGTCCATTATCAATTTTAACTTCCAATCAAATTATTTTTCTTTACTTTCTCTGCCTTTTTATTGTTTTGTTTTTATTTTTGTTTTTGTTTTTGTTCAGGGCTGTAATTTTTTGCTTTCCTTAGATTCTACTATAAGAGTATCAAACATAACCCAGAAGACAACATCTATGGCAAAAGACTCTACCCCTGTGGACAGAATCTTTACTGTCTTTTCTTTTACAAATGGAATTTGGATGGCCCCACTGAAATAGAAGTTTATAGTTTTGTTTGTCCAGAATAACAGCATGCATTCCTATCCCTGTATCTAATAAAGGACTCTTCAGCTCCAGTGGTCCTAGCAGCGGCTGGCAGTTGTAGCGTCCAGGCCACTTACCTCTACCCTGCCCCCACCATAAAGTCACTCAGTGACTCGAGTTTAAAGAAGAAAACTCTTTTCTCTTTGGTTAGCAAAACATAGAATGGAGTTGAGAGTTGCATATGACCTCTCTCATTACTCTCTACCCGCCACCAACATCTTTTGAGACAAGGGAGCGGAAGCCAGCATTCAGGGAAAAACAGAGCAAAATACAGCAAGGGGGTGTCCTGGTAGTGTTCACCTCTGGTTCCAAATGGGATGAAGGGCGTTTTAACACCAAACAGCCTTTCTGAAGTATTCTTGTATGAGGTGGCCCAAATTTCTTCCTACAAATATAGCTAGTTTTGTAACCATTGATTTTTCAGCTAGAGAAAGAAATCAAGGACCAGAGCCACCTCTTTGTTCCTACTATCTGCTTAAGTCAGATCCTAATTGTTTAGGATTTGGGTGAAAGAGTTTCTAGCCTCTCACATTTGTGAGCACGCTACCTGAAACTGAGTTGATGTAGCGCCTCCTTGACATGGGTCACTTAGATTGAAATTTTGAAATCTTTACTGCAAAATCTCAGGGAAACTACCTTAGAATAAATTAAGAGCACATTCCCAGGCAAATCTATACAGAACTTCATTTCTGGAAAAGCCAATATAATTTTCTATCTGTGTAATCTACAATATTAGTCACACAACTTCTCGAAAACAATCTGTCTCTTTTATGAGAGTCTTTTGTTGTGAAATGTTACATTAGGTACAGTTAAAGATAGAAATGAAAATGAAATTGTTAAGAGGCAATTTCCTGGAAGTGAATTGAGATGAATTGATCTTATGGGGAAAAGAAGAAAAGGTATACCATCATAAGTTATATCTCAAGTTTATCTATGCCTTATCAAGGGAAATAACAAACATTTATTTAAAAAGATCATGGATTAAAAACTATAATAGATTATTTTATATACATAATGTTTAATTATCATAACCAGCATGTGAGAAGGATATTGTTAGCTACACACACACATACACACACACACATAGTATAATTCGGAAACATAAGTAATTTTCCTAGAGTTATAGGAAAAAATATGGGATTCAGACATTACTATTTATCTGGCACCAAAATCTGCCTTTTCAAAGAGTATAAATTTTTCCTGAGCTTTGATTTCAATATTCGTGCCATGGAGAATTTAACTAGATCAGGTTGGCAAATATATAGCACATGAGTCTACTTTTCTTCTAATGCTATCCCTGGTGACCACTGTTAAAGTCAATTATGTCACTCTTTTCTGCTGAGCCATGACTCAGAATTCCTGTAAATAAGATGTTCCAGAAATAACTCTTACCATCAATCGGAGGTAGCACTCATATTAATGTTCTACTTGCTGTTATTAAAATGATGTTAAACCCCTTCTCAGGCCTTCAGGTCCAAACTGCATTCAGATAATAGAAAACCAGACCTAAAGAGGTCATCATGCTTGACTTCACAATACAAATGCCCTAACACTGGGCAGCTTCCACGGGATAATCTTTTGTGCCATTACTTCTCATGCAATAACCTCTTAGCCTCAAAACACCAGAAACTAGGCCTCAGTGCAAAGTAGGACCAGAAACTGATATCTATGTAGAAGCCAATGTGTATTTCTTGGCTGTTTCAAATTTGACAAGATAAGTTGAAATCTGATGGATGGAAATGCAACAGGAGGCTACAGAAGTTGAATGTCTGGCAATTGGGGTAGCCTAAAAATGTCAGCTGTTGGGAGGTGGGGAGAAACCAGGGACCCAACATTTCATTTTGCCATTTTTCACTTTCTGCCTAGAAAATATGCCAAGGTGATTTCAAGCAAAGCCTTATATTCTTGTCTTGATGAAAGAGGCAATATTCATTTTGAATTATGTTTGCAGAAGGCTGGGGTTGGAATATAAGAGGGCAAGAAAGGTGAAGCGATGTGGTGATGTCACTTGGAGTTGTAGTATTTTTCATAATAGAATTTTCTCCTATGTAGGGCAACATGGAGAGTGACATTTCAAAAGGGCACAGCTAAGACAGAAAGCCATCAAATGAAATGGAATTATCAAAGTTGAGATTGCTTTGGACAAAACACAAGAACCCCAGTGCCAAGTTAGGCTATCCCTTCAGCAACGTCTCTGTGCTATGTGCCACCTTCTTTAGAACCCTATAAGCATGGAGTTGGAAGTCCAGTGGTTTTCAAAATTGTATCAGCAGTTAAATATGTGATAAAATGAAACTCTATTTAAGAACTACATCTAGAGAAGCTTCCCTGACCTCCCATTCTGGGCCAGACGGTGCACAGAGTCCTTCAATAAGATCTATGCCAATTCATGACATAATAAAACAGACAAAATGTGTGCTGGCTCTGGTATCAAATGACCTGGTTCAAGACTCAGATCTACTATTCATTGGTGTGACACGGAAAATTAATGCCTCTCTGAACCTTAATATCCTTTTTTGTAAAAATTAGAGTTTGATGTGATGTCAGAGTGGGAAAAGCAATATGCAAATAAAGCCTTAATCTCCGAGACCTTCCTATTAAACTCAAGAGGAAGAAGAAGAAAACAAATTTAAAATATTTTTTGCTTTTTCTTTCCTTTCTCCCTCCCTTTAGTTGTGATATTCTCTTTTTAATAACAATTGACTCAGTGATGTTTTCTCCTTGCTATTTTACTTAACATAAGAAAAACTGGTTACTTTAATAGAACAAATCCCAAAATTTCAAAGCTTAACAAAATGTAGTTTATTTCTTAATCAAGCAAAATGCCATGTACATGTTCCTGGTCAGTAGTTGGTCTTCCATGTAGCTCCACTAGCCACTACAGCCTTAAGGTCTTCTGCAGGGTCCTCTGCATTCTGCCAATAGATAAGATGAAAGCTTATGTGGGAGGTTGTATGCAACAGGCCTGGGAATGGCACACATGGATTCTGAGCATATTCCATTGTCAAAGCCGAGTTACACAGTCCTATGTTTGCTGTCACAGGAACTGGGAAATGCAGAACCTGTAGAAGTTATAATATGCAAGGAGACACTGCATGCTTGTCAACCTGATGCGATTTCCTACATGTCAACATTGAGAGCTATCAAGCAAACATCTTTCTAATGTAAATGTTTACTAATGCAACTACAGAAATAATAAAAACAAAAAGCAAGGAGAACTCACTATTTTCTCACTTATACAATTTTATGCAACAAAAACTAGAACCTACTCTGAAGATAATGTAAAACGCATGTTTGAACAGCCTGTGTGATTACATGCATGCATCCTGGGGCGAAGAGGGAGAATGTTGCTGCAGAAAGAAAAAAATATAGGTGTGTTTTTGCTTCCTGAGTTTGATTTTCTCTCTTCCTGATCTCTTGACCACTATTTATGCTTTCCAAAATTCCATTTTTCTTTTCTTTTCTGTTTTTCAAAGGCACCTTCACCTAGTTTATTTTTATATTTATAAACTGTGATGTTTATGGACTCCAATTTCTATGAGTATAAAAGGGGCCGTTTGTGGGGATAATATTACAATCTTTTGTTCTCCTCATCCATGAATTAATTCTCTACACATTTGTTTAAGTTGGTTAATCAGTAAGCACTGTGCAAACAGGTGTCATCCATGATTTTCAAAAGTGATGTAATATATAAATAGTTCCAAGTGCATGTTCCATTCATGGTGCTTGTTGAAATAAATGTTTTTCTAAACTGATGTTAGCTTTGTTCATATGAAAAGACCAAAAGCAACAGCTGGAACTACCAAAGGCCAAGGCATCCATTTGGCCTGGAATTATGCCCAGGTGTCCCACCACTAACCATAGAACCCTCTTGCCATCTGCCTCTTACAGGGCAGCCCCTGTCTGCTCTCTACAGAATGGATCCCGGCCTCTGCAGCTGCTGACAGAAAGCAGAATTCTTATCCCATAGGCTCGAATTGTTATCATTTCTTCCCCTCCTCCTGTGCTTGGGAACTGTCTACCTGAGCACATCATGTTTTTTCTTTAAGGAGTAGTGCCAATTTCTCAACAAGCTCTCTTTTTCCTGTTTCAAATTTTCTGTACCTCTAGGGATCTTCCCAACATTTCCAGGGTTAGGCTTGATGAATAAAGCTAGTTCTCACCACTGTAACACAGGGGTGATTTGATTCCTTGTGGCCGACCACCATAAGTCCTCTAGCTCAACTTGTCCTAAGTGTGTTCTACAAATATTTCTATAGGTTGTTGACAAAAGTTAACAGCAAAGAGGTGGGGGTGGTTCCCATAATCAAATATGTTCTGGAAACACTAAACAAACAAACAAACATGTGTCTTTAATGCAGAATTTCTCAAAGCTTGAAATATACCACTGTTATTATGAGTCTCCAAAAGAAGGGTGTAGCATGTAGTGCTTCCCAAACCAATTTGACTTTGGCACCCTTTTCTCAGAGGTTCTCATGGAACGAATGCATATGGGGAGACACTTTGGGGAAAATGATGATCTAATCTGTTCTGATTAATTTCACTCACCATAAGATTTTATAATGACTCACTCTGGTGATATTACTCTACTCATGAGGAAGTGGCCTTGCAAAGATTTGCCTATACTGTTTCACACAATGGGAACTGCTAAACAATAGCATATGTGATAGACATGGAAATGTGCTTCCCAGATCCTTTTCAGGGAAGGACTTGCTGCTCTGCTGCTGTGAGCAGTTTCCAGCTACCATCTCCTGCCGGGTTTGCCTCAGCTGCAGAGCTACCTTGCCCAAGGTCACTCTTCCTGAGGCAGCCCAAACCAGTGACCAAGCACGGCAGAGGAGTAAAGGCCCAGCCATTTCAGCTTAGTGTGGGACACTCTGATGTGCAATTTTTACTCCCTGCCAGCTTGAATGAGACTTCGTCAAGCTTGCATTATAGCTCAGCTTCTTCGCTGCCCAGTCCTGTTTCCTCACTCTTATCTTGTTACAGGTGTTGAGCCATAATAAATGTTTTATGTCCTAACCTTCATCTCATCTCAGTGTCCAGTTCCAAAGAACCCAACATGTGAATTGTAACCAGGAATAGTCTGAGAAAGCAATGCTAAAATAGGAATTTGGAGCTGGATCATGCACCTCTAAGTTATCAATTAAGGGTGCCATCACCAGTGGTAGTTAGAGTACAAGCAAGTCCTGGCACAAGATGGCAGTCCAACTGCTAAACCTTTCATTGGTGGTAAATTTGGATGATGAACTAGTGAAAGGAAGACATTAAATATTGGGCATTTGAGACATGTGGAGGAAATAAGAGTTATCAATATAATGGCACTGATGACTTTTGCTAAGAAATAAGAATGTACTACAGAAAGTTAATGAACATCATATCTGAGGATGAGTAACAAGAACTTGAAAACCACATATAAAAGACAGAAAATCTCTTTGGATACTGAGGAATGGCAGACAAAATTGAGGACCAGCCCTAATCAGAAAGGCTAAAACTTAAATGCCCAACCAAGCAGATAGGTTAAAGCAAGGTCAGGGCCTTGGGAAAAAACTAGAGCACTGACACATGGAATGGAACATATGAATTGGCGGATCCTATAGTATTGCAGGTGTACTTGTAAGTTGTGGACAAAGATGTCATGTAAAGTTCGCAACAAGCCCCACTGAGAAATTCACAGGACAGGCACCTGGAGTTCTGGAACAAAGCTATGCCATCTGCAATGGAGGTACATATGCCTTCTTAAAAACAAACTCCGGCATGCCATTGGACCTTGGAAGAGAGAGAATGCCCGAGTGTGAAATCAGAACTAACCACCATGAGCTGGGGCCTGTCAAATTCACCACATCATAAAGCTCAGCGACAACTGATAAACACATGAAAATGACAAATCTGGGATCAAGTATAAATCTGAAGGGGGCTCAGGCTAACATGGCACCCACCACTGTTGTACCAGTTTGCCTCTGAGAGCTCACACTGATGTCTGTGTGAGAGATCCCTTACAATCAGCTGAAGGAGGAGAAAAAAGTTGGCATTTTGTTTACTGATGAGCTGGCTTTGTACACGGGAGCACCTGCACTATGACAGTAGTGAGACAAAACCCGTCCGATGGGAAGAGCTTCGGGTATTGCACTTGGTCATTCACTTTCTCTCTTGGAAAGAGAAGATACTCAAGTTGAGAATAAATACAGACTCATAGGTAGGATTGAGTAGCCTGGACAGCTGATCAGGGATATGCAAAGAACAAGATTGGAAGATCAGGAATCAGGAGGTTGAGATTCAGTCATGTGAATGGACATAGGGTAGTGGGCAGGAAGTATAAAGGTTTGTTTGTGTGTGTGTGTGTGTGTGTGTGTGTGTGTGTGTGTGTGTGTGTGTTTGTTAACACCCATCAGACAAACTTATTTAGTTAATTAATATCAGCCAGTTTCTGTCATTGGCTACCACAGTGTTGTCACAATGGGACATAAACTATCTGGCCAAAGTGGCAGCGATAGAGGCTATGCTTGGATCCAACATGCACCCCACTTACCAATGCTGACTTAAACACTGCTGCAACTGAGTATCTAATGTGCCAGCAGCAGAGATCATGCTAAGTCCCCAATATGGTGCCATTCCACTAGACTACCAGATGACCACTTTTTTATATAAAAACACCCATAATTTATTTTTTTATTGTTAAATTTATTGGGGTGGCATTGGTTACTAAAAGTTACATGTTCCAGGTGTACAATTCTGCAGTGCATCGTCTATGTGTTGTGTTATGCTTACCACCCAGAGTCAGTTCTCATTCCCTCACCATATATTTGACTCCCTCTCCCTCCTACACCATCCTCCCTCTCGCTTTACACTCAGGTAACTGCTAAACTATTGATTGTGTCCATGAGTTATTGTTTCTTTATTGCTTTCAGTTCTATATTCCACATATGAGTGAAATCATATGGTTCTTATTTTTTTTCTGTCTAGCTTATCTAACTTAGCATGATAATCTCAAATGGCAATATTTCATCTTTTCTTATAGCTGAGTAATAGTCCATTGTGTATATGTACCACAGCTTCTTTATCCAGTCATCTATCATAGGACACTTCAGTTGTTTCCATGACTTGGCCACCGTGAACCCAGCTGACCACTTGGTGGCAAGCTGCATATATTGGTCTCACCACGAAATAGTTCTTCCTCACTGGAATTTTCTTTTATTGCAATATAAAGGCAAATTTGCCTTTGCTGCCCATAGGGTGTAAGCTAACACGACTATCTAAATACAGTGTTTAATCCACTGATAGGAGATCCCACAAATAATCAGATGAGAGGACTCACTTTACAGCAAAGGAGGTATAGGAGTGGCCCACGCCCATGGGATCCGTGGGTCCTATCATATACCATATCACCCTAAATGCCCGATAGAGTGTTGGAATGGCCGACTAAGGCACACATAAAGTGCCAGCCTGCAGACAATAATCTGTAATGATAGAATGCCATTGTTGAAGTGCAGTATATGAATTGAATCAAAGTGTCTCTGACAAGAAAGATACATGTGTATGGGAACTAAGGGGTGAAAGCCGTAGCCGCCTCACTTACCATCATTCTCTATTACCCACCATGAGATTTTGTAATAAGAATTCCCACAAATCAGGGCTCTGCATAGTTAGAAGTTCTGCTTCTCAAATAGGGTATACTTTCACCACCAAGAGAAATGGCAAGAGTCCCAATAAATTATTAGCTACAGTTGCCACCTAGACACTTTGTGGACTTGTGACCAGGGACTAGCAAGCAAGAAGAGAAGTCACCATTCTGGCAGGAGAATTAACCCCAATCACCAAAACAAAGCATTTTTACATATGGGGCCAGGGAGGAATGTACATAAAACCCAGGTGATCCACTTGTTACCCCTTGACTGTAAATCAGCAAGTACAGCAAACCTAGTCTGTGAAGGACATATTGACCATGAAATTAGGTCCCTTGTGCATGATGGTTGGGTCACATTAACAGGTAAGCTATAGAGAAAGAGGTGATAACTGATAAGGGCAACCTCAATTAGATGGTAGAGGAGACAGATAAGCACCAATTATATCTTTGAGGCCAACTGAAGCAGCATGGACTATGCTACACTTGACCATTCAACAACACAGGGGTTAAGAAGCATGGACTGCTTAGGCAGTAGAAAAGCCATATATAACTTTTGACTCTCCAAACACTTAGTTGTCCCTTGGTATTCACAAGGGATTGATTACAGCACTCTCACAGATACCAAAATCTGCAGATGCTCAAGTTACCTACATAAAATAGTGTAGATCACTGCATATAGTTGGCTCTCCACATCTGTAGACTCCCAACCATGGACTGAAAACAGTACAGGTATTTATTGAAAAAATCCACATGTAAGTGGACCTGTATAGTTCAAACCCATGTTGTTTAAGGGTCAACTAAATTTAAATACTCAGGATATATTCCCCCTCCATCTGGAGACAAAAACTGGAGACTCCTTTGAGAAATTGCTTTTTTCATTCTCTACCATAAAGTTGAAAGAAGTTGACCATACCCCCATTTCTAGGACTAAGTCCGTTGGCTCATTCCAGTGTATCTGGTACTCTTACATCAGTTTATTAGGGATTCCCTAACAAAATAACACACACTGAATATCCTAAATAACAGAAATGTATTTCCTTATAGTTCTAGAGGCTAGAAGTCCAAGATCAAGTTTTCAGCAAGCTTGGTTTCTTCTGAATTCTTAGGGCTTCTTTTCTTAGCTTATAGGTAGTCTTGCTGTGATCTCACATAGTCTTTCCTCTGTGTGCACCATGCATGTATCCGTTCTAATCTCCTCTTCTCATAAGGATACCAGTCATATTGGATTAGAATCCACTCATATGACCTCTTTTTTAACCTTAATTACCTTTTTAAAAGCCCTATCTCTAAATATAGTCACCTCTGAGGTACCAGAAGTGAGGACTTCAAAACAATGTGACCAAGGGGTCTAAATTCATGATCATATGCCCTTCACAGACTAGGGTTGTTGTACTAGGAGTTAGCCTTTCAGAATTTAGGTGGGATACGATTCAGCCCATAATATTCCCTTTGGGCACAGAGATCGGTTCAAGAATGGGAAAGTATTCCAGCCAGAATCTATGAGATTCAAGAATGTATGTCCAGACTTCTGGGAAAGAGGAGTTTTCTCTCTTCCACTGGACTTGATAATATTATTAAGATTATCAGGCCTGAGTTTCCTGCAGCCATTTTTATACCACAAGGAAAGCCAGTTCAAGATGAAGCCATCACACAGAGGAAAGCAGAACTGAGATTGAGGGAAACTGCATCTGAGTATACCATTGGAGCCTGTAGACTACACTTGGACTAATATTTGAGCAGATCTCTTTTGGATATAAGCTGATTTGAGTTAGAATTCTTTTAGGTGCAACATCAAAAACCCTAACTAATACAATGTTATCTTTGTTTTTCAGAATCACATAGCCAAGTACTAGAATATGCATCCATCTCTAATAGATGCTAATGTTCTGTCATTTTCTATAACACCAAGTTCACTGGAGTTGCTGTTGTTGTTGTTGTTTCTTTGAACAGCCAACTACAACTATGGCCTAAAACTCCATTGTGCCTCTACTACCAGAATGTAACAAGTTACCTATCCTTCCAGAACCCATACAATTCCCACAACATCCCACGCATCCAGTGTGTGAATAGGCTGCACTAAAGTGATAAACCAGCCAGTGACTCTCTATTCCAAATTCTAGAGGAAATCTTTGGTTTCAGAAACATCACTTGTCTTGGAAAAATCTCCTAAAAGACACTGAAGATTTAAATTCCCAGAGCCATAGTGATTGGGAAAGGGCAAGCACCTTGCTGCCCTCCTTCAATTTAATTAAATTCAACACAAGTTTACTGTGTCAGGCATTCTGCCATGTATTGTAGGGGGTCTAAGGATGGATATGCCATGATCCCGCCCTGGAGACAATCACATTTATCACAGTAAGGGGAACATGCAAACGGCTAACAAAATACAAACAGAAATAACCAGAAATAGAAACTTCTATAGCTTTTAAATAAATACTTTTGCTCAAAGAAGCTAAAAAAGAGCATACACCTCAGATAGGTGGTTGCTAGCATCTTTGATGAGGGAGCTAGCTCATTAAACAGCACCTTTTGAATATTGAAATCTCTTAAAAATACATGGTATTTTTCATTTGCCCACCACTGACTTTAAAATGCTTTTACTTCAATTTACAATGAAAAGGGTATAGGAAAACACAGAACCGTGTGGGAATCTAACACCTCATCATTCTCTACCCCCTTAAGTAAAGGAAAAGAAAAGAGCTGCAACCATACTAACTCTACAGTGTAATGAAAACAATACAGAAAATTATGGAACCAATAGCCTCTGAAGAGTTTTTTTTTAGGACAGTGATTTTCTTTTTGAGTTAATCTGAATTATATAGTTTATAAATTCAAGACACTGTTTGGCTTTGAGTTTTGAATGATGTCCTTCTTACATTAAGTGAAATCTGAGACTCATGACCAAAACCATGCTTATGAGGACCCTGGAGACAGATTATTTGAAATCTAGAGTTCCTGAAAACTTTAGAATGGTGGGATCCAAATGCATAATTTAATCATTTATTTCCTTTATTTTTTATTATTATCATCAAATATTTAATGCAATGGTCTATTGGACAAATTATTAAGTGATATGAGAATTATAAAATTTGAATAACCTCTTGTATTGTAAGGCTTACACTTCAGAGAAAACTTTACCACTTGATACTGAATCATTTTGGAAAAAATATATTTCTGCTTTCTTTAAAAACAATGTAACAAAGAATCCACCCAAACAGATATAAACTTTATTAAAGCAGCATTCACTATAGGGATGTACCCAATCTGAGTAGCAGCATCTTGCCTACAATAGTTAGACCAGGTGTTCCAAGTTTGTTCCTTTTTCATAGCATACTTGGAGGAATGCTTTAACTGAGGAATTATTTACCTTTCCAGATGAAATGAGAATGAGAATGATGTAGATTGGCCTCAGTGTGACTATACGTACACTGCATCCTGGAATCCTGATAGAAAGTTTCCAGTCCCTCAGCCTTAAAACTCCAGCTGAATTCACTGAGGGGTGAAGCTGGGATACTGACCCTGCTGGGCTTCTCTTGTACCCCAGTTCTGTTTCTCTTCTTTGGTGTCATCCTCATACTACCCCACCCCACACAGATCTGTGTAATGATGGTCAATTACCTTGATCAAGGCCCCAGATTCCCAATCTGCATTTTCAAAGGCTCCAAGTTTTTTTAAACAGGAAGTTCTATCTACTGTATTTCAAGACAGTCACTTTTTTTCCAACACTACCTACTAAATGCCTTGTGACAACTAATTTTTATCTAGGAAGTGGCTTCTTATTCCAATCACATGGCTTAAAACTTTGTTCCTCTCTTTGAGTGCTTTGTGACCAGCTGCCTCTAAGTGTGTCTCATACTATAGAGATGAGATAGGGATGTGACCAACTTAACTTTTAATGGGACGAGTGACTTTCGTATTGGCATTTAGACTGGAACAGAAACCAATATCCACTCCAGCTGCTACAGTTCATTTTGTGGTTTAACCAATTCATTTCTCATTAATTGTATGACTATATTTGCACCTGAAATACTTGGATATTATTGAGCAAAATATATTTGGAAAAAAATCATGCTGAGAACTATGAAGAAATAAGATAGTCCCTATTCTTAGGAAGTCACAGCTATCTGGGGAGCAAAAACAGTATGCATAAAATAACCCTTGGACAACATAAAGGACTCCTGATATTCCTAAAAACTTCCATGCATTCCCAAATTAATATATCACATAATTTCCTTAATAAAATATAGTAAAAATATATTTAAATGACATCTTCAGACATAAATAATTTTCCCTCTTCAGTGCTAAAATCCTATGTAAAATAGCCTACTGCTGGCAGGAATAATCACTTCCAAGTGACTCTTCAGGTGCTTCTCACTTCCATCATTATCACCACCAACATGTTTCTTTATGGAAAAAAATTACCCTCAAAAGAAAGTTTTGACAACTTTACTAGAGTTACTATGTTCATAAAGAAGAGCAAGGTATCAATGAGTGATCAACAAGGTTTAGTCATTGGCCACATGCCTCACTATGAAAGCCAGGCTTACAGTCCTTAGCGTTTTTAATAAAAATCTCAATCAAATTCAAATTATTACCTGTCATGAACCTCTAGGGTTGGTTGCTCCCAAATATTGGAAACCACATCTTAAATCTATGAATGTTATGGATCAGCTATGTACACTTAGTGTCAATGGGCAGAATAGGTCAAAAGCACTTATCATAAGTGTTTAGAAGAGGTGCTGGGAGAAATTTTTACATGAAAAATGAAGATTGAGCTCAAATATTGGTAAGGTTAAATAAGTAGAGAGGAGAAAACAGTGTAGTGGCATAAAAATGTGTCTTTCAGAGCTCTGCTTGTGGTGGGGAGTGTCCGCACTCTAAAAGCCATCATTGTGTTTGTGCCAAGGCCATGCTTTCCATGGGCAGCTCCCAGCCAGTGACCAAGTTAGGAAACTAAAGCAGGGAAATTAAGGTGGACTCAGTCCTCAGAGATGTGGGACTCTGCTCATGGGCAATTTTGACTTCTTGTTGCCCCTCCCAAAATGTCTATGGGAGTATATGACAGTCTAAGAATTTAATTCTTTCCTTCCTTCTATCTCTCCTCTCAGGGGTGAGACCTGCAATGAGGGTCTAATAGCACTTGCAGTTCTTCCTGTACCCTCCCAATTTTTTCTAACAATAAATCTCTTACATGTCTAATCCTATCACGGAGTTTGCTTTCTGAGTACCTGGAGTAATACACCTATACTCTAGGCTGTTTGGGAAATTTGAGAAAGGGTGTTTGGTTGTCACAATGATTGTGAGGTTGCAGAGTGTAGACCATCATAGGTATTAGTGGATATGGTCAAGAAAGCAAATTCCCGTACAATGTATGGCACAGTCCCGTCCAATGAAGAAATTTCCTGCATTTCTCACAGATCCTAAATGTCTTGCCAGATATTTATATAGATGAAAAATCTGTTTAGAATTAGCCAAGTCTAGATCCTAACTCTATTTTAAATATAAACAAAATATATATGTTGCTTGGTTTTAATATATGCTACATTTTCTAGGAGTGCAACTATCTTGGAAGTCAAGGGTAGATTATCTTTATGTTGTTGAGTTTCTACCAAGAGGTGCTCACTTTTTCAGAAAGATCACATCACCAATAACAATACCACTTGTGATATCTGAGTAGCCAAAATAAAGAACACCTGGATCAATCTGCATTTGTAGCTTGGGATTGATTACTTACTGAGAAAGAACTGCATCTTACAGTTCACTTGCAACCAAAATGCACATGTTGAAACACATATTATTTTATTATTACTTCTCTTTCATTTTCCTTCTATTTTACATTTATTTAGAGCTTTAATTAGGGCTCATATTGTCTTGTGAGTGTAGGTGCAGAGATGTTATTTAACACATTCCCATTTCAGTATCCCAGAGGGGACATTTAAATATCCATTATGAAAGAAAGAGAGAAAGAAGTGTTTAATTTGATAAGGTTTAGAACCTCTGGTTCAGATTAAGTAAAGAACAGGTGATTTTGAATGAAGAGCCATTAGGATATCTTAGCAGGGGTAAATATTTTTTTCCACATCTATAGTTCTTAAAGTTTTCACCCATCCCCTTCTCATGGCCTGACCTTGATAAATGTATCCTTTCCTACAGGACCTCTTTAATAGTGCACTTTTGTGACTATTATAACATTACAGAATTTGATTCTTGGAAATCAATGGCAAATGGGCCTTGGGACATCTGGGACATTGGGTTACGTTCACTGTTCTTTTGACTAAATGGCCCATAGCTGTCAAGCTTATTCCAGGATTCTGCTGTGTGCATATTTGCCGTGTGCATGTTTGCTGTGTGGAAAGTACAGTAGGGTTCCAATAGCTCAGAGATACATAGTAAGTACAGAATGTCTGGAACTAATAAACTTTTCACAGCCCAATAACAGGTCTCATTTTCTTTGAACCAGATGGCCACCATTCCCAGATGTCACCTTGGTCTCATTTACACCTAATCCTTTGAGCTGCCAGTTTCTGGAGTCCATGCCATGCTAGCAAAGCTAAGTTACACCTTGGGCTAAGGGCTGTTACAAGAATAGAATAATTTCTTACAAGATAAGCAGAATGCTTCATGTGTAATTCAATCTCTCAGGTTCCAATAAACATTTATAAAGTGCCCCAAGGATGCTGTACAGTTCTGACATTTTACAATAAGGGAACAGAATGTAGGAAAGATTTGGTTTCTGCACTTTTGGTATGCAGCTTAGCAAAGACAAACCAAATGAGCACAAAGAATAATAAACTCTTACCCAGAGAGATCTTATACCATTAGAAGCACAATTATTATCTCCCTGTCCTACTGGAATTTACTAATTATATTATTTCTTCGTAGATACACCCTTCAGTGCTGACACTTCAAAATGACATTCAGAGGAGGGGCAAGTTCTCAACTTAATGAAGTAGAAGGTAGTTTCAGCCTCCAGTTCCATCCTGAGGATCCTTTATCAATGTCCCAGAAGCTCACTCATATCTCTGTTGCAATATTTTCTGTAAGAAATAGGTTCCTGGACTTTGATCCCTCACTCCACCCAAAATTATATAAAGTAGCTGGTTAATCATGTTATAGAAGTATATCCTTTTCATTAGTAATAAAATTTGAAATGTTATGGTGCTTGGCTTCATATGCAATTTACATCAACATATCAACAAACAAATATAGTAATTGTCTAGCTATTCTTTGCTCTGGGAAATAATATATCTTCTAATTAAGTGTTTGCTATACTTTTTTTAGAGTTAAAAAGTCATAGTGCCTTTGATAGTTTTTATATTAGGTTCACATATAGAGGCTTATTTGGCTTCTCTAAACTTCCTAGAGCCTCTCTACAAGCTCACATCTTCCTTCTCTTTCCCTCTTATCTCTTGGCCACCATAGTTGTCTTCATCTGGTTGGGTGTTTACGTAACACCGTATTACTTCAAAGGGATTATGAAATCTTTATTAAAGAGGACTGTGTCTCTAATCTCATATGGTTCATTTCTTCCTGATATCTTACAGTGTTTTACAAACAAGGCAACTAGGCAGTTGCAGATTTTTAAGTTCTGGGCTGGCTATGTTACCTCTTGTTAATTGCTCATTAACCCCTCCCCCATATCTCTTTTGCTATCAGGAGCACAGCAGAGATTTGGGGGTTTTATCTTCATTAAACACTTTTTCTTAGCTAGAAGAAATTACTATTACCCACTCTTTCTTAGAGAATATGGAGAAAGGGTTCCCTTCCCAATAACAAGTCCATGTGAATTGTCTCTGTCTTATGAGGTCTGTGAATCAAAGAGGAGGGAAGAAGAAAACCAATATTTTTTGAGCATCTACTGTGTGGCAGATATGTTTGTTAATGTGAACATTTTACGGAAAAAGAAACTGAATCAGTTGGTGGGAGTAACTTAAATAAGATCATGATCTAGTGAGTGGCAAACCAAATCTTTGACTCCATTGTCCCTGCTTTTTCCACTACTGTCTCAAAAGAAATGGAAAGGGAAATCTAGATTCTGAGAAAGACACCTGGCATTTTGAGCACTTATTGCATACCAGGTATTGAGTGATTTCTTTACATAAATCAACTGAATTCTAATAACCACCTTCCATAAAATATTTCTTCACCTCTAACACAGAATGAGGAAGATAATAGGCTGTACTATACTATGCATTTAATATTCTTCATGCTCCTTTTCCAGGTGAAGGAACAGAGAGGTAAGATATACAAGTGACTACTTCTTACCAGGCAATATCTTTTCTCTCTAAATTAGTAAAGTGGTGTTTGTGACATAGGGAATCCCAAGAAAAATTATGAAGTGTATGTTTTCAGAATTTGGTATCTCAGAACTCAGTAAGTAATTCAGCAGTGTTTTGGAATAGAAGAAGTATCTTTCTTACTGGAGAGTTCTAGATACAGTGTTTCCCAGAAATATATGTATTTTACATTATTTAACTTTTAAGAACATCTGCCTGCAGATTCACTGTTTACGAAAATGTGAGTCTCCAAATGCTATTATAATTATGTTGGTTTTACACACAGCCACAGAGGTAACTGTTTAAGAGTATATGTCAAGTTTCTATGATGAGTACCCTGTTCGAATTCTTGCATTAGAATAAGACTTTCCCTGTAAATATGCCTGGGAAAGGTAGGACTTGAGATATTCCTAAAGTGATCTGTGTTTCTTGAGAGGCAGGTTTTAACAGAACAGAGAATAGGTAGGAGCATTTACTAATAGTACTGTAAGGAGAGTGAGATATTATGAACAGGATAGCAGGTCTTTACTGAAACTGAAGGCAATGTTTTTGAAAGATCAACTTCATCTGTGTGGTACAGTAATGGACAATAAGATAAGGAATGAGAAGACTTGCGAACATGTCCTGAGTTTCTCATTAAATAATTCTATGACTCTGGTATATTGCCTGACTTCTCTGCACCTCAATTTTCTCTATTAAATAACTGGGATAATAAGATGGTAACTTTCACTGCATTCTCCTCTGATCTGACATCACAGTTTTGCCTTAGACAGCCATACATGAAAATCTTAATCACATTTAATATCTTGGCTTCATCTCTGTTTTTTTGTCGTGGTAGAAACTTGTCAGAACATGGACTTGGAGGGCCATTAAGGGCATTGAATTGAAGGATTCAAGACAGACATAAGAGAGAAAAATTAGTGTATATTCTTCAGCTCACAAGGTAGTAAGTTGGCCTCCCTGCCCTAAAATGTGAAATAGGAAACCTGGGGTTTAATTTGTGGCTTTATAATAGCCATACAAGAAGCCAAAGAAATGTTTGATTCATTGAGCTGATGCAAACTTCAGTGGAATCACAGCTTGTTCCTGATTCAATCTCTTTTATTGTTGCTAAAATACAAGAAATAAAATACAAAAGATTGTTACTGTAAAACTGTGGAGGTAGAGCTGGAGGCAAAGACAATAATGACTTAATTGCTACTCATTCGTTAAGATCTCTTTATCCAGATTTGCTGGTGTCAGATAATACTAGATACAGGAAGCAGAGAGTGCCTTTTGCCCGTTTGGAAAGAGCTTCACTAGCACTGAACTTGAATGCAGGCTTCCACATGCTTACTACAGAGCACCCAGAGTGAGAAATCTTCTTGATGTGGGGGTTTAAGTCATGAACCTCTGTCATGGCTCCATATCTGTTCATCCAACTGGCCCATGGCTTTGGCTCCTCCTTAATGTATGAAATCTGTAGTGGCCACATTTGGAGAAACCATTTATCTGATACGTTAGACAACAGCTTTATGGAGATAACACGTACAATATTGCATGCTTATTTCTAGGATTTAACATAGTGCTGCTGAAGTCTTAGCCCCAAATACAATTTAAGTTTCTCATGCCCAGATAAGAATTATGGAGCAGGGGGTGACAGGGGAACTGCTGCCAAGACATTGGGTTATGGGCATGCACAGCCAAATCTAAAATCCCAGCACTGATTTGCTATAGGTTATGTTGCACTTTGTGAAAGAGCATGATATCAGTGACAGGGGAGTCATAGCTCATAAGGATGTGGGAATTTGGGGAGGGCCCCTTCCTGCCACATTGGGCCTACGTCTTTGACCTATACTAAGCAGCACTTATTGTGTATACCTTTATAGAAGCACGTCTAGAGGATGCTGGAGAAATCCCAACCACTGGTATTTCTTTTCGACTGTGTCCTCTTTTCCTCAATGAAGACACATTATGAGAATGAATACAATAAGGAGTAGCTAGTACAAGTATTTGCCTTCTCATTCTCTACTTCCCTTCTAGTCATCTTCCTAGATATCTTAGAACCTGCATCTAATTATTTCAAATATGCATCTGTACAACATTTCAAATTATGTTTTATTTTCAACCATTGTATTATCTTTATCTCCAAATCTTATACATAGTTGCTTCCTTCTCTCTTTTTCCATGTCCTCTCCTCCTAAAAGTTACAAATATGGTATCTACAATAACTCCTCATCTTATTGAGCATTTCTAGAACTGAAAGTATTTTGGGGTGAGAGGAGCTATCTACAAAAGCCTTCTAGAACTCCTTCATGTTCGCTCGCTCTCTCTCAACTTCCATCATCCACCTGATAAATACAAGATCTTAGTCCTGGCATATATGGTTGTCCATGACTGATCCTTACCCACCTTTCAGATACCTTATTCATTAACAGTTCTACCCTGTTTTAGCATCAAATTTTCTGTCTTTAATCACGTTTATCTCACACAACCATGTCTGAATACCTTTTGTTCTTGCACCCTGTCCTAGTTCATCTTCCCTTGTCCACCTGAGAAAAATCCTCTTCATGATTCAAAATTCAACTCAAGGTCATCTCCTCTATGAATTTCTTACTGAACTCCCCAGAATGGAGCAGATCCCTGTATTGCACAAACCAAGGGATAAATAATTGCAGGATGGAAGACTTTAAAAATGAAATAATACAAAATAGAGAGCAACTAATTGCAGTTAAAATATCTTACTTTTGCAACATTTATGGAAATATGATGAGGAGAGTCTCTTTAGAGCTTAGGAAGTGTTCTGTGCAAGGGAGAGAACATGACTCTTAAGCATCATTAACTTTATAGTGCACCCACCCCTGATAGACTTGGACACTTTCTTATTTCATTTGAAGTGTTCTCTGGGCTTGCTTAAGTAATAGCATTTATCAAAGTAAGTAGTATTAACTAATTAGTTTTTAAATTTTCCAGTATAAAACTGTTAATTGTTCATTGTTAATCTCTAGAAGCCAAAAGCTAACAAGTGATTTTTAACTGTTTTAACACCAAGGATATATTTGTTGATATATACAGTTAATGTAGTTAATGTAGAAAAATTAAACAGCTGGCTTTTGCTGTTGAGGTACAGAGCTCCCACAAGGTGAAAAATGAGGCAGCACTGTAATTGTAAGAAGAGGGACTTAGAGAAATGTTCCAGCATCTGGGCAGCCCTGGCACCCTGACCTCAGAAGCTGGTCCATTGACTCTTTGTATCTGCTTTTACAATCCCTGCAACCCACCAATGAGTTTCCACAGGTAGTCCCCAGCTGGTCACAGGCAGTGGCTGACCTGGGTCTGCACCATAGCCACTCCCAAAAAAACACCAGAACCAATATACTTGGAGGTTGGCTTCAGACCACAGCACAGCACCACCCAATTAGCCCCAGAAGTAGCTCATCCAAAGGGCCATTTCAGCAGGCACCAAAGCCCACTGGGACAAATCTCACTGCACAAGGTAAGCCCCCCACAGCAGCCTATAAGCTATGGACATGGCTAAACCCCACAGCACGTCAGCCTGAAGGTCAATCTCACCCACAGATGTGCCAATAGCAAGTAAGTCTCAACTGTAACAGGAGGTCACACAACCCACACAAGAAATACTGCTGAAGCACCCAGAGCAAGGGACCAGGGAGACTGTGTCACTGGGTCCCATAGGGCACCTACTGCATAAGTCCACATGGCCAAGACTGGGAGATATAGCAGCACTACCTAATACATAAAAACAAACACAGAAAAGCAGCCAAAATGAGGAAACAAATAAATACATCTCAACAAAAAGAATAGGAGAAAACTTTAGGAAAATAATTAAATAAAATGGAGGTCAGCAACCTGTCAGATACAGAATTCAAAACAACAGTTACAAGGAAGCTCAAGGAACTTAGTGAGAACTTCAGCAAAGACATAGCAAGCATAACAAAGACATAGAAACCATAATAAAGACACAATCATAAAGGAAGAATATAATAACTAAAATGAACAATGCATTAAAGGGAATCACCAGCAGACTAGATGAAGCAGAGGATCGAATCAGCAATTTGGAAGACAAGGTGCAGAAGGCACTCAACTGGAACAACAAGAAAAAAAACTTTAAAAAATGAGGCTAGTTTAAGAGACCTCTGAGAAAACATCAGGCATAACATTCACGTTATAGGGGTACCAGGAGAAGAAAAGAGAAAGCAAGGAATTGAGAATGTATTTTAAGAAATAATGACTGAAAACATCCCTAACCTGGTTAAAAAAAAATAGACATACAAGCCCAGGAAGCACAGAGAATCCCAAACAAGATGAATCCTAACAGGCCTACACCAAGACACAGTATAATTAAAATGGCAAAAGTTAAAAACAAAGAGAGAATCCTAAAAGCATCAAGAGAAAGGCAACTAGTTACTTACAAGGGAGTTTTCATAAGACTGTCAGCTGATTTCTCAACAGAAAATTTGCAGGTCGGAAGGTATGGTCATGAAATATTCAAAATGATGAAAAGCAATGAACTCCAACCAAGACTACTCCAGCCAGCAAAGCTATCATTTAAAATTGGAAGAGAGATAAAGAGCTTCACAGACAAGAAAAAGCTAAAGGAGTTTATTACCATTAAATTAGTATTACAAGAAATATTAAAGAGATTTATTTTTAAAAAATGGTGTGAGTGTGTGGGGGGAGGGGAGAAAAACATACAGATCAATAATAAAGTGACCATAACTATGTATCTATCAATAATTAATTTAAATGTAAATAAATTAAATGCTTTAATCAAAAGACATAGGGTAGCTGAATAGATAAGAAAATAAGACCCATACATATACTATCTACAAGAGACCCACTTCATATAGAAAGACACACAGAGAATGAAAGGAAAGGGATGTTAAAAGAGATTCAATGTGAATGGAAACAACAACAAAAAAAACAAACCTGGGGTAGTAATACTTATATCAGACAAAATAAACTTTAAAACAAAGGCTATAATAAGAGACAAAAAGGGACATTGCATAATAATAAAGGGGTCAATCCAACAAGATGATATTACACTTGCAAATATTTGTGTACTCAATGTAGGAGCACCTAAATATATAAAGCAAATATTGACCAATATAAAGGAAGAGATGGATAGTAACATAACAGTATTAGGAAAGTTTGACATCCCATTGACAACAATGGACAGATCTTCCAGACAGAAAGTCACCAAGGAAATAGCAACCTTAAATGACACACTAGACCAGATGAATTTAATTTATATTTTTAGACCATTTCATCCCAAAGCAGCAGAATATACATTCTTTTCAAGTGCACATGGAAAATTTTCCAAGATAGACCACCCATTAGGCTACAAAACAAATCTCAATAAATTTAAGAATATTGAAATTATATCAAGTGTCTTCTCTGACCACAATAGTATAAAACTAGAAATCAATTACAAAACAAAAAAAGAAAAACAAATAGCTAAATAACATGTTACCAAATAGTGAATAGGTCAACATCAAAATCAAGAGACAAATCAAAAGATACCTTGAGGCACACAAAAACAAAAATTCAATGACCCCAAATCTATGGAACACAGTCCTAAGAAGAAAATTCATAGCAATATAAACCTACCACAAGAAACAAGAAAAATTTTAAATAAACAATTTCACTTTACACTTACAGAACTAAAAATAATGAATACAAACAATGCCCAGAGTAGAAGGAAGGGAATGATAAAGATCAGAGTGGAAATAAACAAAATAAAGTCTAAAAAGTATACATAAGATCAATAAATTTAAGAGCTGGTTCTTTGAACAGATAAATGAAATTAGCCTTTAACCAGACTCATAAAAAAAAAAAATAAAAGGATGCAAATAAATAAAATTAGAAATGAAAGAGAAGTGACAACTAATACCACAGAAATACAAAGAATTTTGAGAGAATGTTACAATCAATTATATGCCAAATTGGATAATCTGTAAGAAATGGAGAAATTTCTGTAAAGGTACAATTTTTCAAGACTGAATAAAAAATAAACAGAAAATCCAAACAGAGTAATCACTACTAATGAAATCAAATATTTAATAAAAAAAAAACTCCCAACAAAAAACTTGAACTGAAATTCTTCACAGGTGAATTTTATCAAATATTCAAAGAATTAACACCCAACAAACAAACAACTTGAACTGAAATTCTTTACAGATGAATTTTACCAAACATTCAAAGAAGAATTAACACCCAACAAACAAACAACTTGAATTGAAATTCTTCACAGAAAATTTTATCACATTCAAAGAAGAATTAACACCCATTCAGGATGAAGGAAAGTTCCCAAGCTCACTTTCCAAGACCACCATTACCCTGATTCCAAAACCAGACAAAAAAATTATGGAGTGATATCTCTGATGAACATAGGTGCAAAAGAATTTCAACAAAATATTAGCAAACCAAATTCAGCAATGTATTAAAAAGATTATACACTATGATCAAGTGGGATTTATTTCTGGGATGCAAGTTGGGTTCAATATCCGCAAATCAATTAACATGATACATTACATAAGCAAAATGAAGGATAATTTTAATTTGAAATATACCTTTTTGGGATATTTTGTATAAAGGGAATGACACAATATTTCACATTTTTTGTCTAGCTTCTTTATTTAGCATCTCATTTTTTATGTTTATCCATGTGTAGCATGTAGCAAAATTTCATTTATTATGGCTGAATAATATTCCATTGCTTGAGCATATCACATTTTGCTCATCTATTTTTCAGTTATGGATGTTTGAATTGTTTCCATCTTCTGGTTACTGTGAATAGTGCTGGCATAAATACTTGTGTACAGGTTTTTGTTTAAATACTTGTTTTCAATTTGGGGGGTATGTAATTAAGATTAGAATCAGTAGGCCATGGGGTAATTTTATGTTTAACTTTTTGAGGAACTGATTTTCACTGTGGCTTAACCATTTCACATTATCAGCAGTAACATACCAGGGTTAAAAACTTCTCGATATCTTTACCAACACTTATTATTTTCTGTTTTTGGTTAGTTTTTAAAAATCTTAACATCCCAGTGGTTATGAAGTAGTGTCTCATTAGTTTTTTATTTACATTTTCCTAATCACTAATGTTAAGCCCACTTTCATGTTCATGTTAGCCATTTGTATATCTTCTTTAGAGAAATGTTTATTTGAGTCCTTTGCCCATTTTTAAAATTGATTTGTTTGTCTTTTCATTATTGAGTTGTAAGACTTCTTTATATAGTTGAATATTAGTCCTTTATCAGACATACAATTTTTTCTTTGTATTCTTTTATTTCAGCATTTTCAGTTTCCATAAGGACAAAAATATTTTTATTTTTTATATATTTTTTAAATTCTTAAAATAATTTATTGGGGTGACATTGATTAGTAAAAATTACATAGGTTACAGATGTATAATTCTACATTACATCTTCTATGTATTGTATTATGTGTTCATCATCCAGAGTCAGTTCTCTTTCCATCACCATATATTTGTGTCCCTGTCCCTTTTCTCCCACTCCTCTCCCTGCTTACACTTACTAAATTACAGACTGTGTCCATGAGATTTCTTTCTTGATTGCTTTTTATTCTGTTAACAAACTAAATTTCTCCATCCCTTTCCCTTATTTTACCCACTCTCCCATCCCACTTTCCATCTTAAAGAAGTCCTTCTAACATTTTTTGCAGCACTGGTTTGGTGGGGATGTATTTTTTTAACTTTTTCTTTTTATCTCAGAAGCTCTTTATCTGTCCTTCAGTTTTGAATGTTAGCCTTGCTGGGTACATTATTCTTGGTTGTAGATCCTTGGTTTTCATCACTTTGAATATTTTTTGCCAATCCCTGCTGGCCTGTAAAGTTTCTGATAAGAAATCAGCTGACAGTTGAATGGGTGTCCCTTTATAAGTTGCTACTTGCATTTCCCTTGCTGTTTTCAGAATTTTCTTTTTCTTTAACTTTTGCCATTTTAATTATGATGTGTCTTGGTGTGTTCTTGGTTGGAATTCTCTGCATCCTGGACTTGTATGTCTATTTCCTTCACCAGATTAAGAAAATTTTCATTCATTATTTTTTCAAATAATTTCTTGAACACTTGCTTTTCCTCTGTCCCTTCTGGTACACCTATGATTCTGATATTCTTCCACTTAAAATTGTTCCAGGGGAATCTCAAACCGTCCTCACTTTTCTGGATTCTCATATCTATTGTTCTAAATGGGTGTTTTCTGCTAGCTTTCCCTGCAAATCACTACTTTGTGCTTCTATTGTATCTGGTTTTGTGACCATTACACTGTTCTTGATTTCAGTTAATATAGTCATTATCTGTTTCTGGTCCTATATAATGTTTTGTAAGTATTCTTAAATGCTTGCTATCTCTCTGTTGAAACTATTGTTCAGTTCCTTAAGCATTTTTATAATGTTACTTTGAGCTCTTTTTCTGATAGGTCTCCTCTTCCCATCTCTTTAATTCTCTGGTTTCTCATTTTTTGCAGCCTCTCTGGACCTTCCCAGGTGTAATTTCTTTGTTGTTCACTTCTTATACTGGGTGGGCAGAGGTCTGTCAGGGAGGGGCATTTGCAGCTTTGTTTTCTTCCTGTGGCTCCTGGGGTCGTGCAGGGAATTTGGGCATGATTGCACCTTTCTGTTCTGGGTTTGTCTCACAACAGATTCTGCCCTGAGCTTTGAGATCAACTTTCCTGTATGCTGGTCTTTCAAACTGTCCTGGTTGTGAGCTGAGAAATGCACACAAAGCCCCCTCTCACCTTCTCCTTCCTGGCTGGAGCATTGCATTGCGGCTCTTCATGGGCCAGTCGCTCCCCCTCTTCTGGGAACTGAAGTGAAGCCCAGGAGCTGTGTTTGCAGACTGGTCTGTACTTCCTGGGGCCAAAGTGAGGTAGGTGTGGTATCTGGCACCTTGCCTCTGGGTCCCCTTTTTTCTGTCCCATGGACCCAGTGAGGTCTAGAGTGCTCTCCCTCTGCCTTCTTCCTCCTCCTTCCTCCCGCAGTAAGTTCCAAGCACGAACCTGCACAACTGAGTCCCCGCTCTTCTTTTTATTTCTCCTTTGTTTAACCCCCTGAACACCTGTAGATACCTTAATGTGATGAGTGGGTTTCTTACCTGTGATTGTGCATTGTGTAGAGGGTCCTCGGTTGAGGTATAGGTGTTTCATTAGTTATAATTACCAGAGGAGTTTTCCGGAGTTCCCTCTCATGCCACCATTTTGTTGCATGTCCTATCAGACATATAATTTACAAATACTTTGTCCCATTCCATAATTCATTTCACTTCTTTGATGGTGTCCTCTGATGCACAAAAGTTCTTAATTCAATAAAGTCCAATTTATCTATTTTTTCTTTTGTTGCTGTGTTTGTGATATCATTTATGAAAACTCATTGCCAAATCCAAGATTATAAAGATTTGTTCCTAAGAGTTTTATACTTTAGTTCTTACATTTAGGTTTTTTTTAAACCTATTTTAAATAGATTTTTATATGTTGTGTGATAAAAGTTTCAACTTCTTTCTTTTGTGTGTACATATCCAGTTGTCCCAGAAGCATTTGTTAGAAAGACTATCATTTCCCCCATTGAATAATCATGATATCCTTGTCAAAAATCAAGTGGTCATATATGTGTGACTTTGTTTCTGAACTCTGAATTCTATTCTATTGACCTATATGTCTATTCTTATGCTAGTACCACAATGTAGTGATTATGGTAATTTGTAGTAAGTTTTGAAATGAGCAAGTGTGAGTAGTCCAGCTTCATTCCTTATTACCTTAGACTAGGCAATATTTTCTTAAATATGACTCTAAAAACAAGCAAGCAAACAAACAAATAAAATTAGATACAATGGGCATCATCGAAATTAAAAATGTAAGCTTCAAAGGATACTGTCAAGAAAGTGAAAATAACATAGCTCACACAGGGAGAAAATTGTTGCAAATTGTGTATCTGGTTCTTGTATCCAGAATATATAAAGAAATACTAAAACTCAATAATAAGAAGACATAAATCCAACCACACATTTAGCAAAGTATCTATGGGATCTAAATAGACATTTCTCCAAAGATACACAAATGGCCAGTAAGCACGTGGAAATGGTTCTCAACATTATTAACTATCAGGAAAATGCATATCAAAACCAAAATGATATATACCTTCAAACTCACTAAGATGGCTAAAATAAACAAGAAAATTAATAAGTGTTAACAAGGATGTGGAGAAATTGGAATCCTCATATACTGCTAGTGGAAATGTAAAATGGTATAGCTGGTATGGGAAATAAACTCTCAGTTCCTCAGATGGTTAAAAATTGAATTACTATATGATTCAGCAATTCTAGTTCAAGGTATATACACAAAAGAAATAAAAACATACGTCTACATAATAGCTTGTCATGAAAGGTCATAGCAGCATTTTCATAAAATTCAACAAGTAGAAACAACTCAAAATATCTATTCACTGATGAACAAAAAAGTGGCATATCTACATAATGAAATATTTGACAATCAAAAATAATGGAACAGTTATGCATGTTACAACGTGTATGAATCTTAAAAACATTATATTAAATGAAAAAGCCATTTACAAAGGAACACATACTATAGAATTCTTTTATGTAAAATGTCCAGAACAGGCAAGTCTATAGGAACGGCAGGTAGAATAATGGTTGTGTAGGGTTGAGGGGTGGAGAGATTGGGGAATGATGGTTAATGAGACTGGGATTTCTTTATGGATTAATAAAAATATTCTAAAATTGATTGTGGTCATAGATGCATGACTCTATGGATATACTAAAAGCCATTGAATTGTACAGTATGAATGGGTGAATTACATGATATATGCATTATATCTCAATAAAGCCATTTAGAAATAAGTAAATACAACTATGCAAAATTTTTTGTAAATATACCAAAAAAAATCTAAAATTTATATGAAAAGGCAAAGGAGTTTTAAAAAATTGAAAAAAGTTTAGCATGGTAGAAATCATTCTACTTGATATTAAGACAATTTACAGCTATAGTAGCCAATATAGTAAGATATTGGTAGAGGAATGACATGTAAGTCAGTAGAGAATCCAGATAGAGCCCCTCAGATACACCTGATTGATTTTTGACGAAGTTACAAAAGTAATTCAATGGAAAAAGAGTAGTTTTTTCACCAAATGATGATGGAACAATTGGACATCTACAGACACACACAAAAAAGTAAACTAACTTATATCCAAAATTTAATTCAAAATAAAGATCCTGAGGATAAAACATCAGCTGTAAATGGGTGACAAATATTCTCAAATCACATATCCAACACAGGCCTTACAGTGAGAATGTATACAGACACTCAGAACTCAACCACAGAAAAGCAGACAATTCAATTAAAAAATGGGAAAAACAAATGCAAGATACCTTACCAAATAGGAGATATGGATGGCAGGTAATCATATGACAAAATTTTGATATCAATTACCCCTTAAGAAAATACAAATTAAAACTATAATAAGATACTACTATATATTTATTAGAACAGTGTTATATATATAATAGTGTTATATATATATATAACACTAAATGTGAGAATGTGGAGAAAATGAATTTCTCATATGTACACTACTGGTGGAATCTAACATGGTACAGACATTATTAATAGTTTGACAGCTTCTCTTAAACTAAAAAACTAAATATGTACTCCAACAATAATACTCTTGAGCATTGGACCTGGAAAAATGAAAACTTATGTCCACACAAAAACCTGTACATAATTGTTCTTAACAGTTTCACTTATAATAGCAAAATACTGGAAGCAACCCAAGTGTACTTTATTAAGTAAGTGGTAAAACAATCTCTGGTATAGCCAAACAATACGTGAATACTTAGTGGCAAAAAACGAAATGAGCTACTGATGTATGTACACACCTAAATGAGCCTCAAGGGCACAATTCTTAGTGAGAAAAATTAAATCTTCAAAAGTTAGATTTTCTATAATTCTGTTTACATAATATTCTTACAATGACAAAACTATACAGATGAATAACAGATTAGTGGTTGCCAGGGAATAGGGACTGGGGACAGTGTGGAGAAGATGGGGGCCGGTGCATATACACAGAGGTAACAAGAGTTTTTGTTTATGGTGATAGAAAAGTTTTGTATCTGACTGTGCTGGGGGTTACGTAAAATGTACACATTGACCAAAATGCATAAAACTAAATGTAGTAAAAAGTAAAAACTGAGGAAAATTGTATAAGTTCTGTAGTCTGTTTAAAAATAATTTGTCAATATTAATCTGTGTAAGAAGACTGTCATTAGGGAAAGATGGATGAAAGATACAGAGGACTCTATACAATTTTTGTAATTTCCTGTGAATCTACACATATAAATACTTTTTAGAATAAAAAGTTAAAAATTAAAAGTTTAATATCAAAATTACAAATATTTTTTTATATACAATCAGAGTGAATAGCAAAATTTTTGTAAGGAAGCTTACATTGAATAAAAGATGTAATAACATAAATGTATATATTTTCTTTGCTGCCTACATTTCCATACCAAGATACTATCTTAATAAATTTCTCTTTTCTCTACAAGAACAAAGAGACTTCAGGAATGATTGAGAATTGGGAAAACTACTATGTAAGACAACTAAGTGTCCTACAATAAAAATTAATTTTCTCTATGTCTGCAATTCTTCCAACACATTCCAAAAGTTTAATCTAATAGTTTAATGAATTGAATAGTGGGATCCTTATTTTTGCCTTTGTCAAATAGCAATCACTAAAAACAACACTTAACTTACAAACCAGAAAGTGTTTATGTATATCCCTATGTAATCTAGGGAGAAGCTGAACAAATGAAAAATGAGAATTCTAATGGTGTGTGAGATTTCATTTTGAAATTTTATAATTACTTTCTGGAATATTTGACTGGCAAAATCTTGATGAAACTCCTCTTTTAATTGCATAACTTTATATTCCATGTCAAATGGAATGAAATAGAAAAAGCCTACATTTTGCAATATCTAGTTTTGGCTAAATAATTAAAATAATCATAAATATGAGCAATTTTAGTTTATTACATTTTAAATAAAATTATTTATTAAAGAAAGATGTGCAGAATAAAGGCACTAAAATAGTACCTGTGAAAATATGTATGCATTTCACTACAAAAAATACAACTGGAAATCTTTTTATTTATCAAAATTTGCTTGAGCTTCCCTGTAGAGAATTTTATCTCTTTTTGATTAAAAATATTATGGTCTACAGAGTAGTCAATGGAAGCATCAAAAATTCAATGCTTTAACAACCTAGAAGAAATGGACAAGTTTCTAGAAACTTATAGCCTACCAAGACTGAACCAAGAAGAACTGGATAATCTAAATAGACCAATCAATAGCAACGACATTGAAATGACTATCCATAATCTCCCTAAAGGCAAAAGCCCTGGACCAGATGGTTTTACCAATGAGTTCTACCAAGCATTCAAAGAAGAATTAACGCCTATCCTCCTCAGACTCTTCCAAAAAATTGAAGAGGAAGCAATACTTCCTAACTCATTCTATGAGGCCAACATTACCCCAATACCAAAGCCTGGCAAAGACAACACAAAGAAAGAAAACTATAGACCAATATCTCTGATGAACACACATGCAAAAATTCTGAACAAAATATTAGCAAATAGAATACAGTAATGCATTAAAAAGATCATACATCATGATCAAGTGGGATTCATCCTGGGAGCACAAGAATGGTTCAACATACGAAAATCAATCAATGTGATATACCACATACACAAAATCAAAGATAAAGAACATATGGTCATTTCAATTGATGCAGAAAAAGCTTTTGACAAGGTACAACATCTATTTATGATCAAAACACCAAATAAAATAGGTATAGAAGGAAAGTATCTCAACATAATAAAGGCCATATATGACAAACCCTCGGCTAACATTATACTGAATGGGGAAAAGCTGAAGCCTATTTCTCTAAAATCAAGAACGAGACAGAAATGCCCCCTGTCACCACTGCTATTTAATATAGTACTGGAAGTTCTAGTCACAGCAATCAGGTAAGAGAAAGGAATAAAAGCATCCAAATTAGGAAAGAAGAGGTCAAATTGTCACCATTTGCGGATGACATGATCCTTTATATAAAAAATTCCAAAGATTCCACCAGGAAACTATTAGAAACAATTAACGAATATAGTAAAGTCACAGGATACAAAATAAATATACAAAAATCAACAGCATTCCTATATACAAACAATGAATCCACAGAAAAAGAAATGAGGGAGTCAATTCCTTTTGCTATCACAACAAAAAGAATGAAATATCTGGGAATTAACTTAACAAAGAACGTGACAGACTTATAAGACAATTTTGAAAGAAATTGAAACAAACTTTAAGAGGTGGAAAAATATCCCTTGTTCAAGGATAGGAAGACTTACCATGGTTAAAATGGCCATTCTGCCCAAAGCAATCTACAGATTTAAGGCAATACCCATTAAAATCCCACTATCATACTTTCGTGAAATAGATAAAATAATTATTAGATTTATATGGAACCATAAAAGACCTCGAATTGCCAAATCAATGCTACATAAAAGGAATAAGGCTGGCGGCATTACATGCCCTGACTTCAATTTATATTACAAAGCATCAATAGTCAAAACAGCTTGGTACTGGCAGAAGAACAGAAATAGAGACCAATGGAACAGAACTGAAAACCCAGAAATAAACCCACAATTTATGGACAAATAATTTTTGATAGAAGAGCAAAAAACATACAATGGGGAAAAGACAGCCTCTTTAGTAGGTGGTGCTGGGAAAACTGGAAAAACATATGCGAAAGAATGAGCCTGAGCTGTGAACTCTCTCCATATACAAAAATTAACTCAGAATGGATTAAAGACCTTCATATAAGACCTGCAACAATAAACTGTATAGAAGAAGACATTGGTACTAAACTTATAGACCTAGGACTCAAGGAGGACTTCATGAACCTGACCTCAAAGGCAAGGGAAATAAAAGCAAAAATAAATGAATGGGACTATATCAAACTAAAAAGCTTCTCCACAGCAAAAGAAACCATCAACAAGGCAAAGACACAGCCAACTGAATGAGAGAAAATGTTTGCAAATAATGCATCAGATAAGGGTCTAATATCTAAAATATATAAAGAACTAATAAGATTTAACAACAAAAAAAACCCCAAACAACCCAATTAAAAAGTGGGCAGAAGAACTAAACAAACACTTCTCCCACGAAGAAATACAAATGGCCAGCAGCCATATGAAAAAATGCTCATCCTCATTAGCTATCAGGGAAATGCAAATCAAAACCACAATGAGATTCCACCTCACACCTGTGAGAATGGCTGTTATCAACAAGACAAAGAATAACAAGTGCTGGAGAGGATGTTGAGAAAAAGGAACTCTCACACACCGCTGGTGGGAATGCAAACTGGTACAACCACCATGGAAGACAGTGTGGAGGTTCCTCAGAAAATTGGGAATGGAGCTACCATTTGACCCATCAATCCCCCTTCTGGGGATCTACCCAAAGAACTTGAAAACCTTTGCCCGCAAAGACTTATGTACCCCAATGTTCATCGCAGCGCTGTTCACAGTGGCCAAAACATGGAAACAACCAAAGTGCCCTGCGACAGATGACTGGATAAAGAAGCTGTGGTACGTATACACAATGGAATATTACTCAGCTGTAAGAAAAGATGAAATATTGCCATTTGCAACAAAATGGATGGACCTGGAGATCATCATGCTTAGTGAAATAAGCCAGACAGAAAAAAACAAAGAACTGTATGACTTCACTCATATGCGGAATATAAAACTGAAAGCAAAGAAAAAAGAAATGAAGAAAAAACCCATGGACACAATCAATAGTTTAATGTTTATTTGGGGACGAGTGGGTCAGGGAGGGAAGAAAGGGGAGGGGTGGGAGGGGGGGAAGCTAAATATAAGGTGATGGAAAGAGAAGTCACATTAGGTAGTGAACTTATTATACAACAAGCTGACAATGCACTGTAGAATTGTATGCCTGAAACCTATGTAATCCTTGCTAACAGATGTCACCCCAATAAGTCTAACAATAAAAATGAATTTAAAAAAATGAATTAAAAAAATTCAATGCTACTAACTATAAAATGCTACCTTGAAGAAGATATCAAACAATTTAAAAATAATAATATGATGATGATAATATTTAGATACATTCCTTAGGGAAAATATCAGTGAGATGCTATTATGTATAAAAAATATATATGCTAAGAAAATGATTATGCTATGTAAAAAAATACCAAGAATAATTATTTTGTATATGGTATTTTTACTATTTTAATAATTAGTACATATTTTTTAAAAGGTTTTGGTTCTTATTAAGTGATATGTGCTATTTTTATTTTTAGGAGGAATTTTGTATATTATAATTGTTTTTTTCTCTATTTTATTATTTTCTTTGAGTTGTAATTGACATATAACCTTATACTAGTTTCAGGTGAACAACAAAATGATTTGATATTTGCATATATTGCAAAATGATCACCACAGTCTAGTTAACATGAACGGTGACAGATGAAAATTATAATTATTATTTACTGCTAAACTTATTAGGGTGATATTGGTTAGCAAAAATTAAATATGATCCAGGTATACAATTCTATAGTGTATCATCTATGTGTTACATTATGTGTTCATCATCCAGAGTCAGTTCTCTTTTCATCATCATATATTTAACTTTCCCTCCTTTCTCTCCCACTCCATCCTAACCTTACCCTCAGGCAATCATTAAAATATTATTGATCTTGTCCATGGGTTTTTGTTGCTTTCAGTTTTATATTCCACATATGAGTGAAGTCATATGGTTCTCGTTTCTTCTATCTGGCTTATTTCGCTTAGCATGATGATCTTAAGGTTCATCCATTTTGTTGCAAATGGCAGTATTTCATCTTTTCTTATAGCTGAGTAATATTCCATTGTATGTATGTACCATAGCTTCTTTATCTAGTCATCTATTGAAGGGCACTTCTGTTGTTTCCATGACTTGGTGACCATGAACAGCACTACGATGAACACTGGGGTACATAAGTCTTTGTGGACTAAAGTTTTCGAATTTGAGGGGTAGATAATCGAAAGGGGGATTGCTAGGTCATATGGTAACTCCATCCTCAATTTTCTGAGGAATCTCCACACTGTCCTCCATAGCAGTTGTACCAATTTGCCTTCCCACCAGCAGTGTTCAAGGGTTCCTTTTTCTCCACACCCTCTCCAGTACTTGTTATTCTTTGTCCTATTGATAATAGCCATTCTAACAGGTGTGAGATGTTATCTCATTGTTATTTTGATTTGCATTTCCCTAATATCTAATGAAGTTGAGCATTTTCTCATTTGTCTATTAGCCATTTGTATGTCCTCATGAGAGAAATGTCTGTTCAGGTCCTCTTCCCACTTTTAATTGTGTTTTGTGTTTTTTTGTTGTTAAGTTGAACAAGTTCTTTATATATTTTAGATATTAGTCCCTTATCAGATGTGTTATCAGCAAATAATTTTTCCCATTCAGTTGGCTTCCTCTTTGCTTTATTGATGGTTTCTTTTGTCATGCAGAAGCTTTCCAGTTTGGTATAGCCTGACTCATTAATTTTGTTTTTACTTTCCTTGCCTTTGAAGTCAGATTCGTGCAGTCCTCCTTGAGCTCAAGGTCCATAAGTTTAGTATCAATGTTCTCTTCTACACAGTTTATTGTTTTGGGTCTTATGTGGAGGACTTTAATTCATTTTGAATTGCATTAAATTTGTATATTGCTTTGGAAAATAAGGCCATTTTAACAATGTTAAGTCTTCATATCCAAGAACATAGAATATCTTTTTGTTTGTGTCCTCTTCAATTTCTTTTAATAGTGTTTTATAGTTTCCTATGTATAAGTCCACCACATTCTTTGTTAAGTTAATTCACAGGTATTTTGTTCTTTTTGTTGCAATCACAAAATCTATTGATTCTCCCATTTCTTTTTCTGAAGACTTATTGTTTGTATATAAAAATGCAATTGATTTTGGTACATTGATTTTGTATCCTGCCACTTCATTGTATTCGTGTGTGTTTTTAATAGTTTCCTTATGGAATTTTCTATATAAAGAATCATGTCATATGCAAACAGTGACTGTTTGACTTCTTTTCTCCCAATTTGGATACCTTTAATTCCTCTCCTGCCTGATTGCTCTGACTAGACCTTCCAGTACTACATTGAATAGCAGTGAGGACAGGGGCATCCCTGTCTTGTTCCTGATTTTAGGAGAATTGGCTTCAGCTCTTCCACAATTAGTATAACATTAGCCGAGGTGTGTCATATATGGCCTTTATTATGTTGAGGTACTTTCCTTCTATACCCATTTTTTTTCAGTGTGTTTATCATAAATGGATATGCTATCTTGTCAAATGCTTTTTCTCCATTAATGGGTATGATCATTTGGTTTTAATCTTCTATTTTCTTATTGTGGTGTATCACATTAATTGATTTTCATATGTTGAACCTTCCTTATGCTCCTGGGATGAATCCCACTTGATTGTGTTGTATAATCTTTTTGATGCATTGTTGTATTCTCTTTGATAATATTTTGTTAAGGATTTTTGCATCTATGTTCATCAGAGATATTTGTCTATAGTTTTCTTTATTGTGTGTTCTTACCAGGCTTTGGTACAAGAGTAATGTTGGCATCTTAGAATGAGTTGGGAAGTAAGGCCTCACCTTCAATTTTTTGGAAGAATCTGAGGAGGATAACAAAGAATGTGGTGGACTAAAACATTCTTCTTTGAATGTTTGGTAAAACTCATTGGTGAGACCATCTGGTCTGGAGCTTTTGCTTTTGGGGAGGTTTTGGATGACTGTTTCAATTTCTTTACTATTGATTGGTCTATTTAGATTGTCCAGTTCTTGGTCTAGTCTAGGTAGACTATATGTTTCTAGAAACTTGTCCACTTCCTTTAGGTTGTTAGATTTGGTGGCAGAAAGCTCTTCATAATATTTTCTTATGATCCTTTGTATTTCTGTGGTATCAGTCATAATTTATCTCCTTTGTTTTTAATTTTGGTTATTTGTGTTCTTTCCTTTTGTCCTTTGGTTGATTAGCCAGGGGATTGTCAATTTTTGAATTTTTTTCAAAGAGTCAACTTTTTGTTGCATTAGCTTTTCCTATTGTCTTTCTGTTCTCAATTCCATTTAGCTCTGCTCTAATTTTTATTATTTCTTTCCTTCTGCTAACTTTGCATTTTTTCTGTTCTTAGTTCTAACTCTTTCAGATAGGATGGTAGGACATTTACTTGTGACCTTTCTTGTTTCTCAAGTTAGGCCTGTGATGATATAAATTTCATTCTTACTACTGCTTTTGCTGTGTACCAATAATTTTGATATGTTGTATTTTCATTGTCATTAGTTTCTGTGTATTTTTAATCTCTTCTTTGATCCAATCATTTTAATCAGATTCTGTTGAATATTTATATATATGTGATTTTTTCTGCTTTCTTTTTGCAGTTGATCTCCAATTTCAAAGCTTTGTGTTCTGAGAATACACTTGGTATGATTTCAATCTTCTTGAATTTGCTGAGACTAGTTTTGTGTCCCAGCACATGGTCTATCCTTGAGGATGTTCCATGTAGAGTAGAAAAGAACATATAGTCATTTGTTGTTGGATGAAGTGTCCTTTAAATGCCAATTATATTCAATTGCTTTAATGTATCATTTTAAGCTGGTATTTCTTTACTTATTCTTTGTTTGCATGATCTGTCCACGACTGTTAAGGTGTTTAGGTCCCCTATTATAATTGTATTTTTGTCAGTTTCTCCTTTCAGATCTGTTAGTAGTTGCTTTGTAAATTTTGGTGCTTCCTGATTGGGGGCATATATATTAATGAGTGTCAAGTTTTTTTGTTGTTGTATTGTTTATATTTATCTCTTGTTACCTTTTTTATCCTGAAGTCTGTTTCATTGGATATCAATGTGGCAACTTCTGCTTTTCTCCGGATGCCATTTGCTTGGAGTATTGTTTTCCATCCTTTCACTCTGAGTCTGTGTTTGTCCTTATGGCTGATGTGTGTCTCTAGGAGACAGTATACGGAAGCGTTTTATTTTTTAGTCCCGTCTGCTACTCTGTGCCTTTTTATTGGTGAGTCAGTCCATTTACATTTAGGGTGGTGATTGATATATGAGGATTTCCTGTAGTCATTATTCCCTCTTTGTTTATTTCTTTTTTGTTGTCCCAAGTCTTCCCCATTTATTTTGATTTTTTTGTTTTGGGTTGAATAGCCTTCTTCACTATTTCATGAAATGCCAGACTTGTGCTGGAGAATTCCCTCAGTTTCAGTATGCCAGAAAAGGTCTTTATTTATCCTTTATATCTAAAGAATAATTTTGCTAGATAAATTTCTCTTGGCTAAAAGTTTCTCTCTTTCAATATTTGAATATTTGATTCTACTTCCTCCTGGCTTGTAGAATTTCTGCTGAGAAGTCTGCTGATAGCCTGGTGGACTTCTTTTTAAAGGTTATAGTTTTTCCCCCCTAGCTGCCTTGAGAATTCTTTGTCTTTAATTTTTAACATCTTCAGTATAATGTGTCTCAGAGAAGATCTGCTGAGGTCCAGGTAGCTAGGGGACCTATTTTCTTTTTGAATTTAGGTTCCAGATTTTTCCATAGGTTTGGAAACTTCTCATCTACTATTTGTTTGAGTAACCCTCTGTAGAGTTCTGCTCTGCACTTTCTGCTATGCCTATTATTCTAATATTGTTCTTTCTAATGGAGTCAGATAGTTCTTATATAATTCTTTAAGTTCTTTTGACTCTGATGTCCTTATTTTCTTCTTTCCGTGTTGTTCTATGTTCCAATCTTCAATATCATTAATTATTTTCTCCATCTATTGGCTCTGTTTCCTATGGTATTAGTCTATTTCTCAGTTCTTTTATTGAATTGTTTAGCTTTCTAGTTTCTGTTTGATTCTTTTTTTTCACAGATTTTTCTCTCTGAGATAACCTATATGCTTCTGGGTACTCTGCCAACATTCTTTTTTAGCTCTCTGAGTGTTTTAAGAACTGCAGTCTTGTATTCTGTGTTATTTAGATCACATATTCCAGATCTATAGGTTCCTTTTATGGAGATTTTTCTTTTTGCTTTTTGAGTGTCTTTCAATTCTAATGTAGTCATGGTATTTGATGTGTTTCTTTTTCTGGGAATGGGGGCTTTTTTCATGGCAGATATTAAAAAGCCTTTCTCCCTCCCTCCCTCCCTCCTTCCCTTCCTTCCTTCCTTCCTTTCTTTTCTTCTTTTCCTTCCTTCCTTCCTTTTCTTTTCTTTTTCTTTTGTTTTCTTTCTTTTCTTTTCTTTTCCTTCCTTCCTTCCTTCCTTCCTTCTTTCCTTCCTTCCTTCCTTCCTTTCTTTCTTTCTTTCCTTCCTTCCTTCCTTCCTTCCTTTCTTCTTTTCTTTCTTTCTTTCTTTCTTTCTTTCTTTCTTTCTTTCTTTCTTTCTTTCTTTCTTTCTTTCTCTTTCTTTCTCTTCCCAGTTGCTGTGGTATATTCCAATATTTTTCTCTTGATTATTCAAATTCCTATCTTTGAGAGCTTTCGTGCAAGGTGGGTTTCCTTTCTTTTGATCCAATTGCCTTTGTGTTGATGTGCCTTTAAAAAAAAAAAACATGTTGTGGGCAATGATGTGCTATGCCTCTGAGATCAGTGCAAGGAAAAGCTGCTGTGCCTGTGTTTTAGAGTTTTCCTGCACCTAGGGCAGGTTTCCACCTGGCTGTGGAGCAGACACTAGGTGGCATTTGGAGGGTGGTCTCAGAAGAGAGTTAGGGGAAGCAGCCAGACTCACTCTCTCTGGTTTCTGCCAGGTGTAGGAGTGCTGTGGTCTGAGGTTGCTTTATTTCCTACAGCAGTGCCCCTGGTTGCTGAATCTGCTGTAACACTAGTCTATATGTCAGGGAAGCCCAGGGAACCAATGCAGAGCAAGCTGGGAGCAGGCTGTGCTCATGTTAGTTGGGGTCCAAGTGAACTGCCAGTTCATCCTTTCTCTCTTCTCCTGAACCTATGTTTCACCCAGAACTATATTTTCTTTTGGTCAGGGTTTCCACTACAGCCAGCTCTCAGTTTCAAACTCACACAGAGCCCATCTGTGGTCACTCAATGCTGCAGCTGGGGGCCTTATTCTCACCCAGGGCATTTCAGATGCTTTGTTCAACCTCTAAGCTGCCCAGGATGTGGTGCTTTGCCTTGGGCCCTAGTGCTGCCACTCAGTCCAACTTGTCCATGGTCTCACAGGGTTTCAGCTGCTTTCACCTCAACCCTTGTCACCACTCAGCCCCCAACCCACCTGGGATCATGTTGCTCCTTGGCCAGTGTCCCCTGGCTCCATCCTATTTCCCTCTGTCAGCTCCTACTCAGTTTGTGGGTTGCTTTCTGCAGTTCCATCTCTGCTCCACTCCCTTCCTCTTCTCCTGTTTGTCCCCCTTTCTCTCACCTTCAGGTGGTTTATTTTGCAATTTGAAATCTCTCAGCTGAGACTGTACCACTCAGGGTTTCCTGTGTTGGATGTCTGTTGTTCAACTGTATTTTCCATAAGAGGTTACAGGGATCTTTCTCTCTCATCATTATCTTAGGTCTGGAGCTTGCTTTCTTAATCCCAGAAGAAGTTGCCAAAGCTTCATACTCACTTGCTTCAGGTCTCCATGTTCCACAAGTGCCATGGAGGCAACATAAAGTGTTCATGATGGATGCCTCTTCTTTGCCTCTCTTCTCATACACATGTGGCACCTGTGAAGATGCTAGGTGGTTTTTTTTAGTCATGATTCATTTATACCATGTACCTTCAGTCTCTGAAATTTTTGCTTTCACATATTCTTCTTCTGCCTCAGATCTCCTACAGCTTAAATGCCTACTTTATCTATCTCAGACTCTGAGGAATATGGAAAACTATTTTTAATAGAACTATTTATATCTAATTACTCAATATATATTTCAAAATTATACTATTTTTATTGCTCATTTAAATCTCCAATGTAACCCAGTTTGGACAATACTTTTTATGATCATCCTAATAAAAGTGTTTTTTGGGGAGAAATTAACTGCTGTTTATGAACTTAGAACTCTCACATACCAAATCAAAGGTAAAATTTGTTGAGGCTTAAAAACAACTAATCCTCTCTGATAGAAGCAGAGCAGAATCAGGTTTGTAAAAAAAAGTATGACACAGACTTTGCTTGGGAAATAACTCTAAAAGTCACTATTGGCCATATTAAAGAAAAAGAAATGAATAACCAAATATTTGGAGTTAAACAATTTGGATACTTCTAACAATGATAGTGTTTGGCCTGTGACCTTGGGTAAATCATTGGGTTTTTCTGAGCTTCAGTTTCTTTATGTGTAAAATGGAGATAGCAATAATAGCTTATGTCTCAGGATTGCCAGGAAATAATTTGTGTGAAAGTGCCTGGTAAACCAAGGGGTGATATACAAAGTTTGACCCTTAAGACAATCAGCTGAAGCAGCAGCAGACCTTCAAGAATCAATAAGGAAGAGCTTTGGGCTGCCTGGGGAGGGTCAGAGAAAATATGAAGAGAATGGGTGGGGAAACTGTCCAGGATTCAGTTATTCCTTCTAACTACACCTTGGGTTTGGTGTCTAACCTTTATGGCAGTACTGGTCATTTTGTGCTAAGATAGGAGTTAGAAGATATAGAAGACTTCTGCATTCATTTACATGTGAGTTTTCTGTTTTCCCTTATCCACTTCTCCATCATACCTCAGCCCTAGCCTATGAACTACAGAACCTCATGCCATCAATATGTTACTAAAATGTATGTGTATGACACCATGTTCATACTCCCTGCTCTGCGACACATGTCCTTCCTAAGGTGACAAATCTAAGACAGACCCACAGCCAAGATGCAGACCAAGTGCTGGCTGGCTTGGCCATGTTCTGGTGATAGATCCCTCCCATCTGTATATCTTGTGTCCCAGGCTGCCACAGTCATTTCTATGAGATTTGTAAGTTGAGCCAAGCTTGTTCCACACTATTAAATTGCAGAGGCACAATGTTAAATCTCCACTTGCTAAATATAATCATGTTCCAGTGCTGTAATATTTTTGTTTCAAAGTCTGGATTAAAAATTTGTTACATTTTGCTGTTGAGCCCTCTACTTTCAAGTCTTCAATTCCAGCTATGTTCTATTACTACCCTCACCCCCAGCACCATGATTCTTTTGAGTCAGACCAGCTTTCCTTCCCAGTGCAGTGTGAGTCTTTCACGATTCTCTTAGCAGATGGAGCAGTCCTGACAGTGGAATTCACGCTTCCCCAAAAGCTCACTTTTGAACCAATTTTCAGAACAACTTGTTAAAGACTCATAACTATGGAGCCTCACCTCAGCCTGGTAAAGACTCTACATTCTCAATCATCACAATCAACAAAGAAGCAAATAATAACAAGCCGACAAATAAAAAAATCATCACCTACAATGGTTTTGGCATTGTCAGAAAGAAGTGGGTAGAGAAGAGACATCATCAGAGCCACCTTTATTCACAAATCCAAAATTGGAAACAATTCAGCAGGCCACTTGAGAGTCTGAGTCTTGGAGTCTAATAGACTCAGTAAAAATCTGTTCTAATCTCTATTAGTTTGTGTGACATTATATAAATCACTTTTCATTCTTGGATCTCAGTTTCTTATCTGTGAACTGAGAATGATATCTACAACTACTTCATGGAGTTGAAAAAAGGATTAATTAAGATAATGCATATAAAGCACCTAGTATAGAGCTTGTGCAGAGTAAATAATCAAGGTAAGTACTCAATAATTACCAATAGTACTAAGTATCTAATCCACTAAAATACAGAATTATAAATTACATAATTCAGTGAGTCCCTCAAGAAGGTAAATAACTCCCTTAAGACCATACATCACAATCTTGAGCTAATAGCCAAGCATAAACTTCCACTAAACATTCATTTAATTTAGTATTTATTGAAAGTCTACTTGGCACTAGGCACTGAGCTAAATGTTGGGGATGTGAAGATGAATGAGATAAGGCCAATAGCATCAATGAACTTGACATTATTAGAGGACATACACCATGTATGTAAATAATTAAAATTTCATAAGCAAAGTAATAGAAGTGCATAACAAAAAAGAAAAGTTATCTGGAGTAATTATTTCTCCAATTAAGAAAGTTGATAAGAGACTTAGTTTTGAAGAATGCCAAAAAGTCAAAGTGTAGAAAATGGTATTCTAGAAAGAAGAAAATGTGTGCAAAAGATATGCAAACTACATGGAGGTCTGAAACTGCATGATCCACATGACAAAGATTTTTATTTTAATTAAGTACAAAGTATGAGGTGGAATTAGAGGCAGAAACCTGCTGAAATGCTTCCTAACTCATTCTTTTCACTCTGGTGTCACTGCGACAAACTCTACAGGAACTGAAATCAGAAGTTGTAGAAACATTTGAGGATATAGTTATTGGTGATGGATACTGCTTAGAAAGTAGTAAAAATGGTTATACAGGATCTTTTTACTTCACTAACAGTAAGTTATCCTTAAAATCTGCAAGAGAAAGTAGAACTGAAAGTCAAAATCAACTCAAAGCAACATTGATGATTTGCTGAAGAACTAAACCTTGGGACTCACTGGAACTTTTGGTTCCATGATCACTAGTGCCTGACTGATGCACTTGGAGTGCAATCAAATTCTGTAAGCATCTCCATGAATTTACTCAGCCTCTCACTTGAATCCCATCTGTGATACCGTGATTTTTCATAAGAAATATGTATTTGTTCTTTGTTCCAGTTTCTAACACAGAGCTCCTACAACCCTTGGAATTTGTGTTTTGTTATGTTAATGAGGTGGTTTTTGGAAGGCACCTATGGATATAAGGGCTGGTTGCCAGGAAACCAACCACGTGATTAAAGAGTTGGAATTTTCAATCCCAGTTCCTGGCCTCCCCAGAGGGGAGAGGGACTGGAGATTGCTTTAAATTACCAGTGGCCAATAATTTAATCAATCATGCCTATCTAGTGAAACGTCCATAAAAGCCCAAAAGGATAAGGTTTGGAGAGCTTCTGGGTTGTTGAACATGTGGATATTTGAGGAAAGTGGCACCAGGAGATGACATGGAAACTCAGTGCTCTTTCCCTAAATTCTGCATCTCTTCCATGTGGCTGTTCCTGAGTTATGTCCTTCTATAATAAACCAGTAATCTAGGAAGTAAATTGGTTTCCTGAGTGCTAAAAGATGCTCTAGCAAATTAATCAATTCCAAGGACAGGCTTGTTAGAATCTTCTTAGATCTACATACAACCCAGTAGGTAAGAAGCACAGGTGACAGCCTGGGCTTACTACTGGTGTCTGAAGGTGGGGACTAAACACTGTTTACTTCAGTGTTTATAGGACTAAACACTGAACTTATGGCGTCCAACTCTATATTCAGGTAGACAGTGTCAGAACCAAGTTGAATTGTAGGACACTCAGCTGATGTCACAGGGAGTTATTTGGATATGAGGGGAAAAACACCCACACATTGAATTTGGAATCAGAATATTACTGTCTTATGAGTGTACTTTTCTCTGCCTTTTTCTGTGCTTACCCAACTGGTCTCATTTTTGTTCCATTAACAGACTCTCTTCCTTTTTCAGGGCATTTGCCCTTCCTGGTCTTTTGCATGTGAATTCTCATAGCTCAGGGCTTTGTATGGCTTTCTCCTTCCCACCCTTAAAGTCTCAGGTCTCAATGTCGCCAGCTCAGAGAGCCTGTCTAACTAAATTACTTCCCTACACATGTATTTTCTGTCATAATATCATGCTTTTTCCATTTCATAAAACTTGTCCGACTCTGTAATTACACTTTTGTGTTTAATGTTTATTTTGATGCCCCCATTACATTGTGAGTTTTTTGAAAGCAGTAGTCATATTAAGTCTTATTAATATTGTATCACCAATGTTTGTCCCAGTGGCCAACATATGGAGTATTCAAGATATACGAGGGCTGTCCAAAAAGTATCCAGCCATGTATTATGAAAAATAGCGGCACTTATGGCTGGAAATTTTTCCAGACAGCCATTGTATGTGCTGAATGAAGGAAAGGTGGGATTTAGGGACAGTTTTCTTGTGGGAAAAATAGATGTAGGACAGAAGATTTGTGCCTCCACACTGGGTGACAAAGTTATAGAGTCATTCAGAGCTGGTCTTGAATTAATATATTACCTGTTTGCCTGAGGCAAATTGTTTATCTTCTTGGTACCTACTTCAGATTTCTCATATCTAAAATAGGGGCAATAATACTATACAAGGTTTGTAGAATGTAGAAATCATGTTAAATCATGTAGGTCAGTACTTGACCATTTCTCTTTAAACCTTCACCTTTGCAGAGCTCAATCTTAAATCTCAAGTTATAGCTTATAAGAAGACTAGCTCTAAGGGGAGAAATAAATGAGTCAAGAGTCCCCCTAAGGACGACTGGAACATGGGGCATAATCTGAAAGAGTAATTTCATTTAGGGCAAATTTTGTAAATGATTACTCTATCAACTTATTGGAAATTGTTAATTGTATTCCCGAGGAAGAAGTTGGTATGTTGCGGAGGTCAATTTTCATGGAATGATCTGCAGGTAGTAACAATCTGTGATTTGGACTCAAGCCATATTTAAACTGATCAAAGAAACCAAACATATGACCCTCCAGCGTCCCTCTTGAAGCTCAGCTTCCTGCATTGTTTTAACAGTATCATTAGTCCAGGATGCTCACTCTGGTTCACCCTAACTTCATCTACTGATTGTAAGACAATGCTCTTTGGTAACTGAGCAGGTGTTACTTGATGCCAAGGAGGCATGGAAGGAAACAGCATTTATTTCTGCAGCAGCTCTCCCATTAATCATCTGGACAAGACATGGAGACCATGCATTCTCCTCCATTAACAAGCAAAGACAAGGGGTTATCTGTAACCAGGAGTAGGTAAGTGAAGCATGGTGAGTTGTTTTACCTTTTATATGGTTCCCCCGACCCCCATTGAACCCACGAACTCTCGCTGAAAAGTTTTCATTCATTTGTAACACTGCCCAGATTGTTCCTGCTTGAGCAAGTTTGACAACTACCACCACTTACTGAGAGATTTTCTTCCATTCTAGTGCCTTCTGTGGTCACTTGTAATGGAGAATGACAGTCTGTCCCTCCTCTTCTCCCCTCACCCCAACATTTACTGCCTCCACCCAAAATAAAATGTTACAGTCATGAGAAACTTTTTATTAAACAAAAAACAGAAAAGCACCGTGACCACAGAACTGTGACTAATACTGGAATTTAGCAAGAAGTCAGCTCTGGTTTCATGAGGCTACACTAAGAGTTTGGGAACATTTTGCTACTAAAGCTTATGATGAATGACTCAAGGAAGAAAGGGTTGCTATTTCTAATGCCCTCTTCTCTTTTGGTGTCAGTTTCATGCCATTGGTAATGGTAAGTGACATGTAGGCATGTAGCACACTGTCTCCTTGACTGACAAAGATAAGCTACTATCATATCAGCCCTGACATCAGAGAGCTGCTGGTTTGTGGCTTCAATTTAATTTGGAAAGGAGAGCTATCAGAAGGAATTACAAATTGTTCCACTTTCTCTGTATTTAGATCAAACCCATCAACTGTCCCAAAAGGCGAAGCCAGCAGTTCTCAACCTGTGGGTTGCAACCCCTTTGGGGGTTGAATGACCCTTTCACAGGGGTCACCTAAGACCATCAGAAAACACATATCAGATATTTACATTACAATTCATACCAGTAGCAACATTACAGTTATGAAGTAGCAACGAAAATAATTTTATGGGGGTCACCACAATATGAGGAAATGTATTAAAGGGTCGCGGCATTAGGAAGGTTGAGAACCACTGGGCTAAGCAATGTACACCTAGCAATAAAAAGAAATAATTCTGTATATTTAAGCCAGCTCACTTTTATTAATATTTTTGTCTTACAATTTCAACCTTTTAGAAAAGTTACAAGGATGATACAAAGAATTTCTGTACACTCTTTTTTCAGATTCACAATTATTTACATTTTCCTCAATTTGCTTCGTCATTCACTTGCTTGTGCTATGTAGGAGGTCTGACAATTAAGTTTGCAAACTTATCCTAGAAAAAGTACTCATACCTCATTGCTTAATATCACTATGGTCACCTTTAAAGTACTCCCCTTGGGAAGCTATGTACCAACATCAATGTCTAGTCCATCCTCCAAAGCAATTTTGGAACTCTTTCTGGAAGGGCTATCAGAGCTGTTATCATATTATCCTTGATGTCCTAAATGTTTTCAAACATTTACTTTATCTTTAGGTAAAGAAAAAAGTCACTGGGGTCCAGATCAGGTGAGTAGGGAGGGTGTTTCAATATAGTTATTTCTTTACAGGCTAAAAACTCCCTCACAGGCGGTACTTTGTGAGCTAGGACATTGTCATGATGTAAGAACCATGAGTTGTTGGCAAAAAGCTCAGGTCATTTTTGTCTAACATTTTCACTCAGCCTTTTCAACTTCCAAAGAGTAAACTTGGTTGACTGTTTGTCCAGTTGAAACAAATTCATAATGAACATTTCATAAACATTTAGCAACATGTTTGGACTCTTGATTTGAACTGACAGAACTTTTTTGGTCATGGAGAATTGGCTGACTTCCATTATGCACTTGGCCACGTTGTCTCAGGGGACTATTGGTACACCCATATGTCATTACCAGTGATAACATGGCCCAAAACATCATCTTGCCTCTAAGGACCACTTTTACATACACCTTTATCATGCCAAGATTTTTCTAACTGTTTCTCTATCAATGTTTACTTGATCTGATATGTATCTCCCAGCTGATGATGATTTTGATGCATAATTCCACAAATTATTGCTATGTTTTCATCAGTTCTGCCCATTACTGGCCTCCCTGACCTCTCTTCATCAGACACTTTCTCTCCCCGCAGAAACATGTTTAACTCATTCGTACACTGCCATTTTCTTCATGGCATTATTCCCTAAACTTGGACTAACATGTCCCTGATTTCACTTCCACTCTTGCCAAGTTTAACAAGAAATTTAAGGTTTGTTTCTTGCTCTAACTCAAGCTTTGACAGTCTCATAAGGACACATAAAACACACAGTAACAATAATGTGTCAACAAGACACTGCCACATGTTGACACAAGCACAGCAGTTAGACACAGATATACCAAAGTTATGAAACCTTACCAAGTTGTTTGCATAGTGCTGTCAATGTAAGTACATGGTGGCAAGTTCATGAACTTAATTGTCACGGCTCACATACATATATTTAACTAGAATATAACAGAAGTACCATGGGAAAAGAGGAGGCAAAAAAACGTAGGATTATGGAGCTTATTGAAATCCATTGTGGTACTTCTGATACCCACACCTCTAATAGAAATGCCCCCTAACACACAGGGAACAGATGTGATCCTCAGCAGGGTATTTCTTTAATGGTAGAGCCATGTTTATCTTGGACTAAAGGTTTTTCTGGACCTGCCTTAAAGAAGTTAAAAAACAAGTTCTAAGAGGATCTAACTGGTCCTAAATAACTAGAGTTCAAAACAAATCTCAAAAATATTTAAAAGAACATTAAAAAACTCAATACCCAACTATGTGAAATTCAGAGCTTTTCATCCAATGAAAAATTACCAGTCATGCAAAGAAGCAGAAAAATATGACCCATAACCAGAGAAAGAAACAATAAATAGAAATAGACCTAGAAATGGCATAGATGATAGAATTGACAGGGGTTTTTAAATACAGAAATGAAAGATATAAAAAATCCAAACTAATTCTTATACATGATAAATACAATATATGAATAGTAAGATTAACATCAGGTTGGACACTGTAGAAGAGAAAGTTAGTGAATCAGAACACACAGAAATAGAAACTATTCACAATGAAATAGAAATTAAGTAAACTTAAACAGAGCATAGAACATCAATCTATGTGGGGCTGTATTACATATTCTAATATATGATTGGAATCCCTAAAAAAATTTATGGTGGAGAAGAAAAAATATTTGAAAAATGATTACAGAAAATTTTCTAAATTTGAAGAAAAACATAAACATACAGATCCAAGACAGTCAAGAAACTCCAAGGAGAAGAAACATAAATAAATTCTCAGCAGGGCATAAAACAACCAAATTTTAGTAAACAAAGATAAAGAAAAAATTTTTAATGTAGCTGGAGGAACAAGATGACAGTGAAAGAAGGCTTTACATTAGATGAAATGAAAGTCAGAAGAGAATGCAATAAACTTTTTGAATAACTTGCAACCAGAAATTGTATACCAAGTAAAATCTTCAAAATGAAAGGCTTTTTCTGACATAAACAAGCTTAGATGACTCACCACAAGAAGACTAGCACTATGAGAAATTCTAAAGGAGATCCTTGAAACACAAGCAAATTATATCAGATGGAAATTTAGATCTACTCAAAAGTAAGTTTTGAGAATGAGCAACTATAGAGGTAAATATGAAAGACATTTTTGTCATTTTTTAATTCCTGAAAAAGGTAAATGATTATTCAAAGCCATAAGAAGAAGAAGAGCTACATGAGATTTATAATATATGACAAAAATATTATTTGTAATATTGTCAAGAGGTAGTTAAAAGGGTATTTTGTATGGGTCTTACTGTAATGTTCAGTGATGTAAAATGTTAAGCATGAGTTAAATGTTATAAACTCTATAGCAACCACTAAAATCCAATACCAAAATATACAAATAATAAGCCAACAAATGAGATAAAATAGAATTATAAAAATATTCAATTTATCTAAAAAAAAGAGAAGCTACAAAAAAACCAGATGGTACAAAGAGAAAATATGTGACAAGACGGTACATTTTAAAACACAATCATATTGACACAATCACATTAAATGTAAGTGTTCTCAAAATTTCAATGAAAAGTATGACTCCCAGATGAATAAAAAAAAGATCTAGTTCTACATTAAACCTATTTTAATAAAAAATAAATAAAAAAACAGACAAATGCTGAAAGTAAAAGAATAGAAAGAGACATATCATATAACCACAAATGAAAGGAAATATGGAGTGACTATATTAATAAAAGGAAAAGTAGAGTTAAAGCAAATAATATTATCAGAGACAGAGATCATTTCATAAGGATAAAGATGTCACTGTATCAAGAAAACATAAAAATCTTAGAGGTGTACATACTTAATAACAAAAATTCAAAATATAATAAGCCAATAACTAATATAACTGAAAGGAAAATATGACAAGTTCAAAAATTTAATGTTAGAGAATTCAAAATTTCTATCAATGATTGATAGAAAAAGTAGACAGAAAATCAGTATGAATATAGACAATTTGAACAATACAATCAGCCAACCTGACGTTGATTGAACACTGTAAAAATAGGCATTTGGTATATATTCAAGCATCCAAAATATATACCAAAACAGACAATACCATTGGCCATAAAACAAGCATAAATAAATTTTAACAGAATTAATAAGTATATTAGCTGATCAAAATATAATTCAGTTAGAAGTCAATAATAAAAATGTACATAGACAAATCTCAAATACCAATTGTGCCCAAAAAAAGCATACACACTTTAAGAGATGTTATTTATGTATTATTTTTTGAAGTTGAATGGAATTACAGAAGCAATGTGTAGTATGACATTCACTCAAAAGATAGCACTAATCAAATGAATGCTGACATCATCATGATGCAGGCATCACAATCAAAGAAAATGGCAAAAACGCGGTTGTTATTCAAGGAACAACCGTGGTATTTTGAAGTGGTATTTGAAGTTCAAGAACATAGTTTGAGTTTTCCTTATGTTCTCTTGACCTAACACCCCTTGACTTCCTTCCACCTATGGGGGACCTTAAAGCATGTGGTGTACCACAGAAAACCAGCTATACTGGCAGTACCTAGGGAAGAAACTGAAATGCCATGCTCAGCAATACAAATGGACACTTTCATCAAGCAGTAGTTTGCTGTAATCAGAAGTGTCTGGACTCAGATGATAACCACTCTGAGCACCTCTTGTAACTTCAGAAGTCAAACATGACTTGTATTTCTCCTTTGTTACTGGTATATATTGAGTATTATAATTTCAATATAGATTTTTCTTTCTTAAAATGTGTATTTTTTTGGCATCCTCGGTATTTGGAAATTAAATTCCACATTTTAGAGGGGAAACAAAATGGTGGCATGAGAGGGACCTCTGAAAAACTGCTCTGGAGATTACAATTAATAAAACACCTATACCTCAACCAAGGACCTTGTACACAATGCACAACCACAACTAAGAAACCCTCTTGTCTCATTAAGGTGCCTGCAGGCAGGCAAAGGGTTAAACAGAGAAGAAATAAAAGGGGAAGTGCAGAGATGCAGCTGCATGCAGGTCCCTCCTTGGAACTCTACTACTGAGGGAGGGAGGAGGAAGAAGGTAGTGGGAGAGTGCTCCAGATCTCACTAAGTCTGCGGTACAGAGGAAAGGAGGCCCAGTCGCAGGGCATGAGATACTGCAAACACCTGGCTTTGGCCCTGGGAGGTGCAGATGGGTCCACAGAATACAGTGGCCAGACTTCACTCTGGTTCCCAGAGGAGGGGGTATGACTGGGAGGTGAGGAGTCACAGCATGAATGCTCTGGCCAGGAAAGAGAAGGAGAGAGTGGGATACAAGCATGTTTCTTAGCACACAACCAGCATGGTTTGAAAGGCTAGTATACAGCACAGCTGACCTGAAGGCTCAGGGCAGAATCCATGCATGGGGCAAACAGAGAACAGAAAGACACAACCATGCCAAACTCCCTGTATGACCCCTGGGGCCATAGGAAGAAAATAAAGCTGCAAATGCCCTCCTGCATAGACCATTGCCTGCTTAATATACACCAAAGAAACAGCAGCAGTGAGGGTCCAGAGAGGCTGCAAAAAAGAGAAACCAGACAAAGGGAGCTCAAAATAAAGAGATGGGGACAGATGACCCATCAGAAACAGAGCTCAAAGCAATGATTATAAAAATGCTTAGGAACTAAATGATAATTTCAACAGATAGCAAGCATTAAAGAAGAGTTACAAACCCTTATGAAGAACCAGAGAGATATAATAACTACAATAATTGAAATGAAGAATGGAATAAAAGTCACTAAATTAGATAAAATAGAAATGCAAGGCAGTGATCTGCAGGAAAAGCTAGCAGAAAACATGCAGCCAGAACAATTAGAAGATTACATTCATAATTACATTACATCCATGGATTGAGATTCCTCTGGGACTATATCAGATGTTAAAAATATCAGAATAATAGGTGTACTGGAAGGGACAGGAAAAGCAAAGGATCAAGAAATTTTTGAACAAATAATGAATAAAATTATTTTTAAATCTGTTGAAGGAAATTGACATACAAGTCCAGGAAGCACAAAGAATCCCAAAGAAGATGATTTCAAACAGAAATACACCAAGACACATCATAATTAAAATGGCAAAAATTAAAGAAAGAGAGAAAATTCTAAAAACAGCAAGAGAAGCGCAAGTAGTAACTTATGAAGGGACACCCATTCAACTCTCAGCAGATTTCTCACCAGAAATTTTACAGGCCAGAAGGGAATGGCAGAAAATACTCAATGTGATGAAAACCAAGGATCTACAACCAATAATAATGTACCCAGCAAGGCTAACATTCAAAATTGAAGAATGGATAAAGAACTTCTCAGATAAGAAAAAGCTAAAAAAATGTATCACCACCAAACCAGTTCTACAAGGAATGTTAGAGGGACTTCTTGAAGATGAGAGGAGGGATGGGAGAGTGGGTAAAATAAGGGAAAAGGGATGGAGAAATTTACTTTGATTGTTAACAGAAAATCAAAAGCTACAAAAAAACAAAACTCATAGACATAGTCACTAATTTAGTAGTTACCTGAAGGTAAGGGGAAGGTGGGGGGTGGGAAAGAAGGGACAGAGACACAAATATATGGTGATGGAAAGAGAACTGACTTGTTTGATGAACACATAACACAACACATAGAAGATATAATGTAGAATCTTACCCCTGTAACCTATGTAATTTTTACTAATCAATGTCGCCCCAATAAATTTTTTTAAAAAATTTAAAAGAAAATTAAATGTCACATTTTTTAATAACCCATGGCTCAATGAAGAAATTAAAAGAGAATTAGAAAATATTTGAACTTCATGAAAATTCATACATAACATAATTTATGGAATACAGCTAAAACTATGTTTATAAAAGATTTTATAGCATTAAATGCCTATATTAGAAAAGAAGAAATACCTGCTTAATTACTTGTACTTTCATATTAAGAAATAAGATAAAGCAAATTAAACCCAAAGCAAGCAGAAAACAGGACATTTTTAAAACAGAAGAGCATAAATCTACGAAATACAAAACAAAATAAAGTAGGTAACGCAAAAGAATCAAAAACCAGTTCTAAAGATTAAAGAACTGGATCAACCTCTAGTAAACTGATAAGTAAGAACAAAGAGAAAATGCAAATTACAAATACCTGGAACATGAGAAAGGACATCAGTATAAATCCTACATATGTTAAAATTTTAATAAGTAAACACTATGAAGAATTTTATGAAAAGAATTCTAACTACTTGATGAAACTGATAAATTTCTAGAAGATAAAAATTACCTAATTTTAACAAAACACAAGTAATCTGAAAAGTCTTGTATCTATTAAAGATATTGAATTAATAATTTTTAAATTTCTCCAAAATAAAATCTGGGCACAGACAGATGGCTTTACTAGAAAATTCTTTAAAACATTTAAATAAAAAAATAATGTGAATTCTATACAAATTTTTCTTTAAGATACAATAGGAGGGAACTCTTCCCAACTGACTGATGAGACCAGCATTGCCTTGATACCAAAACCAGAGAAAGAAATTACAGAAAACAACAGAATTGTATTCCTCATGGACACATACAAAAATCATTAATAAAAATTTAGTAAATTGAATCCATCCCAGTTTTTCAGGTGGGTTTAAAATTTGGAAATTAATCATTGTAATTCTCCTTATTAAAAGTCTTTAAAAATATATAAACAGCTCAAAAGATTCATATAATAAATTTGATAAAATTTAACATTTGTTCATGATAAAAATTTTCCAGCAAATTAGGAATATAAGAAATCTTTCTCAATCTGATAAAGGCAAACTACAAATAACCTACAGTTAATATTACACTTAACAGGCAAAAACTGAATGCTTTTTCTCATATAAAGAATAAGGCAATGATATCTGCTCTACATTTTTTTCTCTCTTTTTTTGATATTCAATATCATTTTATTTCAGTTTCTAGTGTGCAGCATAATGGTTAGACAAATTTATGCAGTGATGGGTACTTGGGTTACTTCTATATGAAAAGATTCTCAACATCACTAATCATCAGAGAAATGTAAATTAAAACCACAGTGAGATATCTCCTTACACCTGTCAGAACAGCCATCATCAATAAATCAACAAACAAGAAGTGTTGGCGATGATGTAAAGAAGAGGAAACTCTTGTTCACTGTTAGTGGGATTGCAAATCAGTACAGTCACTATGGAAAACAGTATGGAGGTTTCTCAAAAACTTAAAAATAGAACTACCTGATGACCACAAATTCCACTTCTGGGTATTTCCCTGAAGCAATTCAAAACACTAATTTGAAAAGATATATGTACCCCTATGGTTATTCCAGCATTATTCACAATAGTCTATTTTCATGCAACATTTTGCTATGAATTGAGGCCAGAGCAATAAAGCAAGAAAACAAACAAACAAATAAATAAAAGAATACATGCTGGAAAGGAAGAATTCAAACTGTCGTTATTCACAGAGGACATATTCATCTATGTAAAAATATCCTAAGGAATTTTGAAAAAGTCTCAGAGAAAGAATAATTGAGTTTAGTAGAATTATTGGATACTAGGTCAGTATATAAAAATGATTTTTATATTTATTTTTTAGTCACAAATAATCAGAATGTAACATTTTAAAATTACATTTACATTAGCATCCAACATAAAATAAACAGGAATACATTTAACAAAATATGTTTAATTTGTATTTGCTGAAAACTGTAAAATATTGCTGAGACAAATTAAAGAAGACAAACAAACACAGAGCTATGTCATTTTCATGATCAAAAGCTGTTATATTTTTGAGATCTTTTTTCTCCAAATTGTTCTATAGATACAATGCATTCTCAAACAAAATCCCAATTGATTTTTTGTAAAAATTGGCAAGCTAATGCTAAAATATATATGGAAACCCAAGGGATCTAGAATAGACAAACTAATTTTGAAAATGAAGAACAAAGTTAAAAGACTTACACTATCTTATTTCAATAACTACTCTACAGTTACACTAAGACATCATGATATTGGCAAAATGACAAGCAGATTGATGAAACAGGAAGTCCAGAAATAAATTCTCATATATATTAACAATTGATGCTTGACTAATGTGCCAAAATAAGTCAATATAAAGGGGATTTTTTTCAACAAATTGTGTTGGAATGATTTTACCTTCATATTAAAATAAGTTGACATTGACCTTTACCTCATATAATAGCTCAAAATAGATTATGGACATAAATAAAGATGCCAAACTATAAAGCTTCCAGAATAAACTATGTGGAAACAAATGTAAACTTTGGGTTAGGGAAATAGATCTTAACTAGGACACAAAAAGCATAAATTATAAACAAAAAGATAATGAATTATACTTCATCAAAATTAAAAACTTTACTCTTCAATGGAAGCTATCAAGAAAATAAAATTACAAACTATATAGATAATTTGCAAAATGTATATTTTATGATACTTGTATTCAGAATATATAAAGCATTCTTGTAACTCAATAAGACAATCTAACAAAGAATTGAACACAAGATTTGAACATATACTCAATCAAAAAAAAATATGTGGGTGACTAATAATCATATGAAAATGGGCTTAATGTCATTAGTTATTAGCAAAATGTAAATAAAAATCCTAATGCGATACCACACACATTCATTACAAATGGCTAAAATTAAAAAGACTAAAAATAGCAAGTGATGTGAGGGAGGTGGAGCAACTGAAACGATTTCACATTGCTGGTGAGAATGCAGAACAGAATAAGCTTTTTAAAAATCACTTTGAGGAGATCCAAGATGGCAGAGTAATTCAACACTGTCCCTGCCTCCTTCCATCAACACATTAAAATTACAATTAAATTATAGAAAACTCAACCTGTAGAACCATCTGAAGAATAGTTGAACAGAAGTTTTAAAACTAAAGATATAAAAAAGAAACCATCTCAATACTGGTAGGAGGGGTGGAGACATGGAGGGGCTGGCCCTGAACTTCTCTGTGGTTATTAAAAATAGGAAGAGATATTTCTGCTGTGGAGGTTCCCCCTGTGGAGTGAGGGACTGCAGCTCCACAATTATTTCCCTAGTCTGGAGTACAGGTGCCAGATAGGGGAACCCCACAACATTTGGTTGTAAAGAACAGTGGAGTTTCTGAACAACCAATGGGACAAAAGCTTGTGGGTAACCCAGACATCTTTTAAAAGGTCTGCTCACAACCTCACTCACTCACAGATACTCACCCTGGGCTCTGACATTAAATGTCAGAGACATACAAAGACAGACTGAGTTGTGTGGCTTTGGGGTGAAAACTGGAAGGACAGTTGCCATATTCCCTGTGTGAAGTCCTTCTTCCATGAAGCTGGCAGGCAGACACCATCTTTCCTGTGTTGGGCCCTTCCCTACAAGGCCAAATTCAGTGAGCTTCACTGGGACCCTGCTCTACCAACTCCTCCAATGCTGGAGACACTTTATCTGTGAGCAGCCAGCCCTGCTTGCATTGCACTCTTTCTTGGAAAACAGTTGGGGTCCATGGGCCCCAGACAGGTGGCAACTGACCTTAGTGGGCTCTGAGACTTCTATTGAATAGCTCCAGGCTTAGCACAGGCACCAAACCAGAATCTACATTAACCTTGTGAACACAATTCTTCCCACTCTAGTGACTCCGTGAGACCCTTCCTTACCCAAATTGCATACTCCATGAGGCTTTATGAGTGGCTGAACCTTAAGGAAGGCAGCAAGTGACAGTAGACTTTAGCGTCCTAACTTTGCTCAGAGCTACCCTCCCTAGGCTTGGTACTGGTAACAGCCATCCTCAGTTTGCAGGGTGGTGTCTCCTATATGACTCCAGGTTTAGCACAGGCAGCAAACAAATGTGGAATGCTTTGTAGATTATACTAGGTAGTTTTTGGCTGGTCACAGGCAGTGACTGACCTGGGCCTATACCAGAGGCCCTCTCAAACAGCCCCAGAACCAACAAACTTGGAGATGGGCTCCAGGCCACAAAAGATCACTACCCAATTAGCTTCACAAGTGGCACATATAGAGGGTGGTCTCAATAGGCACCAGAGCCCACTGTGGCAAATCCCACTCAGTGGCATAAGCCCCCTGCACAGCAGTCCATAAGCTGTGGACATGACCAACGCCACAGCCAGTCAGCCTGAGGGGCAATCCCACCCACTTAGCAATCAAGTCTCAACTATAAAAGGACGGCACACACAATACACTTAAGGGACACTACTGGAACATCTGGATCAGGTGACCAGGGAGACTGTGCCACTGGGCCCCACAAGGCACCTACTACATAAGGCCACCTGGCAAGACTGAGACACACAGAAGATCTACCTAATACATAGAAACAAACACATACACACAGCCAAAATGAGGAAACAAAGACATACATCCCAAATGAAAAGAAAGCTCTAGAAAAAGAACAAAACAAAACAAAAGCAAGCAACCTACCAGATACAGAGTTCAAAACAATGGTTAAAAGGATGCTCAAAGGACTTAATGAGAACTTCAACAAAAGAAAGCAGGTATTAAAAATGACATAGAAATATTAATAAAAAAACAGTCAGAAATGAAGAATATAATAACTGAAATGAAGAATGCACTAAAAGAAATCACTAGCAGACTAGTTGAAGCAGACTATTGAATGAGCAATTTAGAAGACAAGGTACCAGAACACACCGAATCAGAACAGTAAAAAAAAAGTTTAAAAAGAATGAGATCTCTGAGACAACATCAAGCATAACAGCATTCACATCATAGGGGTACAACAAGGAGAGAATAGAAAAAGCAAGGGTTTTGAGAATCTATATGAAGAAATAACGATTGACTGAAAACTTTCCTAACTTGGCAAAGGAAATAGACCTACAAGCCAGGAAGCACAGAGAGTCCCCAAAAAGATTAACTCAAGCAAGCCCACACCAAGATACATTATAGTTAATGTGACAAAGGTTAAAGACAAAGAGAGGATCCTAAAAACATCAAAAGCAAAGCAGTTAGTTACCTACAAAGGAGCTTCCAGAAGATTGTCAGCTCATTTCTCAACAGAAACTTCACAGGCCAGAATGAATTGGCACAAAATATTCAGTGATGAAAAGCAAGGACCTACAACCAAGATTTCTCTACCCAGCAAAGCTATCATTTAAAATCAAAGGAGAGGTAAAGAGCTTCCCAGACAATAAACAGCTAAAGGAGTTCATCACTATCAAACCAGTATTACAAGGAATGTTAGAGTGATTTCCTTAAGATGAAAAAATAAAAAATAAAAAAATATGAATAATAAAATGTCAATAGCTGCATATCTATCAATAATTTCACCGCAAATGGCTAAATGGTCCAATCAAAAGACATAGGAGGGCTGATTGAATAAGAGAACAAAACCCTTACATATGCTGCTACAGACTCACTTTAGATTGAAAGACACAGACTGAAAGTAAAGGGATAGGAAAAGATATTTCATGAAACAAACAAAAAAGCTGAGGTTACAATAATTATACCAGACAAAACAGACTCTAAAACAAAGTCTCTAACAAGAGACGAGCATTGTTTACAAAGCGTAAGATGTGGAGGCAGCCTCGGTGTCCATCAAAGGAGCTGGTGCATACATACAATACAATATGCTCAGCCATGGATGGAAATGCGTTCTTGCCATTTGCGGCGGCATAGATGGACCTGGAGGTATTGTGCTGAGTGGAGTATGACAGACAGAGAGGGATGCTATGTGATTTCAATTACATGTGGAATCTAAAGAATAAAATTTTAAAAACAAAATAGAAACAAGTTCATAGATACAGAAAACATTTTGATGGTTGCCACTTGGGAAGGGGAGTTGGGGCAATGGGTCAAAAAATGGAAGGGGTTAAGAAGTACAAATTGGTTGTCACAAAGTCATCGTGGGCATATATGTTATAGCATAAGAAATATAGTCAAAAATATTGTAATAACTATGTGCGGTATCAGATGGGTACTAGATTTATCAGGGTGATAGATGGGAGGGAGGTTGGGGTGCAGGGTGAAAAAGATAAAGGGATTAAGAAGTAAAAATCAGTAGTTAAAAAATAGTCATGGGGATGTAAAGCATATGGAATATAGTTAATGGTATAATAATAACTATGTATAGTGTCCATTGGGTACTGGACTAGTCAGAGGGATCATCTCTTAAATTATATAATTGCCTAATCATTAAAAAAATTCAGTTTGATAATTTTTTATAAATTTAAGCATACACTTATCATAAGACCTAGCTATTCCATATCTAGGCATTTGCACAAGAGAAATGTAAATATATGTTCACACAGGCTTGCATATGAATGTCCAAAATTTGAAGTAAACTTAAATGTTCATTAACTTATGAGTGGATAAACATTGTGATGTAATGATAAATGGAATTATCTAATCATCGATAAAATGTACAAACTAATGATACCTTCACCTATATCAGTAAATATCAAAAATATAATCTAAGTAGGAAAAAATCTAGACACAAAAGATTACAGACTGTATGATTCCATTAGTATAAAATTTTAGAAAAGTTGAAAGAATAGTAAAAGAAAAGGTAATAATCAGTTATTGCCCAAGACCAGGTGGTAGCAGAAGGCATTGACTACAAAGGTGTTGTTACCAGGGAATGATGAAAGTATCCTAAAACAGTGTAGTCATGTAGGTGGTGGCTACATGACTTTTTACATTTGTCAAAATTCATTGAATTACATACTTTAAATTGATGAATACTATTATAGGCAAATTACACTTCGAGAAAGCTGACAAAAATAATTCTGTTTATTCATGAATCCTAGAATCCTAGTTTACATATATAGTTGTCAAACTGAATCTCAGAAATAAAGACAGAAGATATTTAAAATCAGATCATCAGATCTTTAGACCCTGCTATAAATTGAAAAATGATTTTTAAAAAAAGTTTGCTAATTAGAAATATTTCAGGTCATTATGAAATTTAAAAATACAGTTCAGAACTTCAGCTCACAAGTAGAAGTCACTCTACATTTTTTAATTGCATTAGAGCTGTTTGAGATACTACAAAAATAAAAAGTGAAAAAGAAAAAGGAACTGAGATTCTGAGTGAAAACCATGCATTGTTTTTTCAATGTATTTTTTATCTCATTTAATCTTTGCAAAACTATGAAAGTTAGATTGCACTGTCACCTCAAGGATATCAGGCAGCTAGAGATGTGGAAGTGAATCCAGTTCAAGTCTATTTGACTCCAAAGCTTTACACACAGCCCTTATTTTTCATATCCAGGAAAATAACATTTTATTACAAGATCATTAAGCTCTGACAGACACATCTACATTTAGAGAATTTCAAAATGCTCCCAAATAAAGATTAGGCTTTTTATATTTCATTTGCCAAACATTGTGGTGGGTACTTTAGCATATCTCATTTAAGCCTTTTAATAATCTGATGAACTAAGCACTATTATTATAGCCATTTTGCAGGTGAAGAAAGGGAGGCTCATGATTTGGCACCAAATTCTGTGTTCTTTCTACATCAATTACTGCTCACTTTCAAATTTTCAGTAGATTTAGCATCTGTAATTTTCCATTAGAACTAGTAATCATGTTTCCTGACAGACAGTCAAATACTTTTTAAAAATGTGAATACCCAACACAACAATTCCTTCCTATTGAGCCTATGTATTTGGCATAGTTTACTTATCACTCCCCCACCCACATTCCCAATCTCCCTTCATCTGTCATTGCTGCACAATCTTTCTCCTTCAGTTAGTTCCTGCCATTACAATTCTCTTTTCTACATCTTAGTTTTTCATATCTTCTAGATGTAGAAAACCAAAGTTCTACAAAGCATGCTTTTTGCCCATGTTTATTTGCTAACCAGCTCTGCCTTCCTTTTCTCTTTAAGTGTTTTCCATTGAATACTAACATTAGTTGATGGTACTATGCTACCAGTATAAATTCCTACTTCTCTGAATTTCCTGTCTTCACTCAGTTCCTAGGCTTCTGCAGGTGGATAAGAGAGGAATTCTAGTTTTGCAGTGGCTAAGTTCTAAAGTCAGAGCATAAGAAAAGGATTTACATAATATCAAATTTCCTCTTGAAAAAATATTAGAAAGAGATCATTGCAAGAAAACATACAATTTTCCAGTAAATCCATCAGTTATTGTTGGAAAATAAATCACCATTGCTTTGGTTGAGCTGTGGTTGCAGTAGTTGCTTGCTCTAAGGGGACATTTTATACAAAAACAAACACATACCTATATATTTAATCACTAGAATTACTTTCAATGCAGCAAGATACTCCCATTAAGAAAGTTACATGGGAACAGAGATCTCCTGAAGTTGAGGGGATTTGCCGTCTATCTCATGCTTACTGGGTAAAATGCTAACTGGAATCACCTGTAATTACTATTATTTTTTGTTCTTTGCTTCCTCTCTCTTCTCACTTTAACCTTGAGGCAGCACTAATAGTCTAATTTGCACGTGCATATATTGCAAGCATTTATGATGCATTACAATACCACTACATAGAGGTATAAAAGTATCTATGACACCTAGTGTGTATGCAACTCAAAATTTAGGTTTTATGGAAGACAATTGTGTTTCTCTTGCTCCTCTCTGGGAACAGTGGTCCAAAGGATTGTAGTTTCACCATGATTCCAGATCACCATATCTAGGACTTACAGCCACCACACCTTTACACCAGTATCCCCGTAGCACACTCTGAGTCAAGGGTCAGTGACATCACCATCTCATGGCTGAATACTTGATCTCTACGTGGCATGATTCGGGGCACTACTGTTTTAATTTCCACATCTGTAGATCAGAAACAGTAGGAGATAAATCAGTGATGATTAATTTTGTTTAGATAAAAAGAAATCTATTTTAAGAGAACTTTCATATTTATTCATTTTCTTCCAAACTTTTGGATTTTGAAAACATCATCATGTTTTCCTAAAGTCCTATTTCCTCTTGGTTTTAAAAATTTTCTTTCCTTTGAAGGCAGTTTAATTCCATTTGTTTTTGATTGGCTATCTCTTAAAATGCTGTTGTATTTTTTTTTTGAGGTATATGATACCCAAGAAGCCTTAAAATATGCTTTCACAGAAGGTTTCTTTTGTTTTGTTTTCCTTTTTTGAAACCTGGAAATTATTCTTTGCCAAATATGAACTAATTCTGACATCAAAGGTTTGAGTTCAGGTTGAAACTTCATATTTATGAATTTTAAATAGGTTCTAAACATGATACCATCTACTTTATATCTGGCCCATATAGCCATTGGCTAAAGAAGAGAGTCTCTTGATTAAAGGAATTTTTAGATCTAAATAATACAAAAAATTGAACAAGCGCAGCTAATGATATAACACTGAATGTCATCATGTGCAAGGGAAGAGAGCCAAACTCCTCAGAAGTTTTAGATCAACTACAGGTGTTATTTAAGAAACTCACAGGCCACCTGCTTTGCTCCCTGAAAACAAGCACTAGTGTTTCAGAGGATTCACCTCAGCCCTTTGTCAAATGTTCATAAACATAAAATTTCAGAAAATGGGGCTAGAAGAAGCCGAAATTCACTAGCTGTAACCCATGCCACTGTATAATATTATGATTCTTACACTGATTCTATAACTCTGCTTAACTCTCTGGGATTTCAACAGTGAACTCTACAACAGCTATGCAAAGGAGAAAATTCTTCTTCCGATGTTTCTTTCTGTAATCTCAAGCAAAAGGCACATTTTTATGTTTGTTATTGTGACTTCCATCATAATCCATTCTTCTCAACAAGCAAGACTTTTTGGTCCAAAGCAACATGGAAACTGAAAAATTCTAAGTCAAGCTGAATCACTAAGGGCACTGTATCAATATTCCTGACTCCACCATCCATCCCATCAGCTTCAAAGTCATTTATCACATTTTGCAATAAGTATGAAAGCCATAACTGTAGGTATAACAATGGACAGCAATTTTTACTTCAGGCAGTTCACAGAGGAGGGCTTGCTTCTGAGATCCTATGGTAGTCTTCTCATGCACTACCTAGTGACAGAAATCCATATCTCTCATCCAGTACCAACCTCTCCTGTTTCCTGGTACATTGCTTACTCCTCATCTTATATATAAATCACATTTGACTACTTGATATTTCTTCAAATATACCATGTTTTTTCCATACACATGTTTCTTTCTGCCATTCCCAGTGTCTAGAACACCTTTGACTGGCTCTCTGCCTATTTAATTCCTACTCATCCTTCCAAGTCCCACTTGCATGTTACGTTCTTTACTCCCCAGTTGTACCTAGTTCCAGTCAGAACTCATCACTCTACATTCTATACTCTAAGAGCACTATATTTAATACCATTATTAGTACTACTTATAATCTAATTAGTACTATAGCTAGGACTTTACATATCTGCCTACTCCACTAAAATACTAATTCCTTGAATTTTTAAAATGTCTTATTTATCTAAAATTCTCCAGCAACTGGGATTTAAAAGACTTTCAAAAATATTTATTTAATTGAATTTATGCTCAATAAGTATAAGACATGTACTACATTCCATAAACTAGCATTGTGAAAAATATAATTCTTCACCATAAGCAATATATTTCACAATGCATTATACATAGACATTTAAGTTAAGTATTGTCTAAAATAAGATTGACATATTTGTTCTAAAAGTCTAGACAATAAATATTTTAGGCTTTGTAGGCTACATATGGTCTCAGTCATATATTCTTTTTTGTTTTCTTTTATAATCCTTTAAAAATGTAAATACTATTCTTAGCTTACGGGTTGTATAATAACAAGTCAAGAGCCAGATTTGGCCAGGGCTGTAGTTTGCTGCTCATGAGCTAAGATAGCACCACCCAACAGAATTTTCTATGATGATGGAATTTTTTGCTACATCATTCTATATGGTAGTCAGTAGCCACATGTGGCTATTGAGCATGTGAAATATGGCTGGTCTCATTAAGAAACTTAATTTTAAATTTTATTTCATTGTAATTAATTTTAATTTAAAAAGTCATATGTGGATATTGGTTTGCTTATTTGAGTAAACTATTTAGAGATTATTCAAACTACCATCCCCCTGGAATTAGTATGAATAAACTATTTTGGAACTGGATAGTCAGCAACTTGAAAATATAACTGTGATAATGGGTTTCTTTATTCAGTATGATACAAGAAACCAGAAAGCCCCCAAAGTTGCCTAAATGCTATGAAAAAAAAATCTCTATTTTTCCACATTTAGAGGAAGGGAAAGATTTTCAAAGCTAATGGATACATGAAGTTGCTTCAATTGTTAGGATTCAGAAAGTCAAGTTTAATCCTTAATGATCTACAAGAAGCCCTAACCTGACTAACTTGAAAAACAAAAACAAAAACAAAAAAACACCAAAAACCTTTATTCTACCTGCTGAGAAATGTGTTTCAAATTCCCTTAAGCCTTTTAAATGCCCTTGCCACCTTGTCACATTTCCTAAGACTATACTAGCCTTTAAAATGATGAGGGCCTAATTCTTTAAGAATCCACATGTTCAAGTGGCCAATAATTAGGCTGACCAGACATACCATTTTAAATGGGAAAGAAAGCAATGATACTGTCCTGTTTCAAACAGTATGTAGCCTAGTCTCAGTGGGCTAAACTCAAGGTGTCAGTAGGCTGACCAGACTTACCATTTTAAACAGGACAGTAATGTTCATCCATTTTGCTTTCATCTAGTTGAAGGCACTTGCTATGTGTTGTTAGCATAATGAAGCGCCATGTGATGATAAGCTGAACAGCAGGGGTCAGAAAAAAGCTGAACCAGAAGGCGTTGATGGATGATAAGAAAGCAGTAGATCAAGGAATTTGGGGGTCTCTCTGGTCAAAGAATTGTGGCAGAGAGATATTAGAGTGAGTAAGCGGGAAGTATAAAAAGTAGTATAAGAGTAAGTAGATTTCAAAACTGAGAGTTTGGAATTAGAGCAGTCACTGGTGATGACAAGATAAGATAAAACTTGGCTTGAGTTTGGTGGAAAACAATATGCTATTGGAAATGAGGAAGTAAGGGAATGAGAGACCAGGTTGTTAGATGGGTCAGCTGGACTACATGCTAAAATCCCAAAAAATGATGATAAAATTAGGGCCAGGAGCCATAGTTTTCAGGGAACTAGGAATGAAGACGGGGTAGTGTGACCAGCGGTAAACAGATGACAGAAATAAGGGGGAGTAGGTAGTACAGCCACACGGCATTACATTAGGTGCCCCAACTTCATTTACATGCTCAGTTACCTCCTGGGCACAAGCCTGTGTCAAATCAGAAAATCAGCTTGTGCTGAGACCTACGCCAGTCTCTGACCAACCTGGTTCATCCTGAGTCCAGGCTCCTTCTCGTTTTAGCTCCCAAATGCAGAAAGCCAATTAGAACCTCCAATTTTTGCCCAGTACGACAAGGGCACAGATCTCAATGCTTCTGGGGTTAAGGGACCAATGTCCCTTTTAAAAAAAAAAAAACTCTGGTAAGGACTTACAGCAGTCAGGGCTCTTCAGGAAAAAAGAGAAAGAAAACCATAGTGTGCATGCGTGAGCGTGCGTGTGTGTGCATGTGTGTGTGTGTGTGTGTGTGTGTG